>JAKCPI010008801.1:0-11602 GCA_023213315.1 Euborellia annulipes
ATCTATATTATAATAAAGCTGAAAAGACGTTTTTTGATTAAGGTACTTCTAGACCACCTAGAGATATGGGGTTTTTTGCATTCGATTCAGAATCCTCTAAAACCAAATAGAAAAATCCAAAATCTTAAAAAAGTTGTACCACTTTTTTTTAAGAGGGGAAAACTCATTTTTTCGATGTTTTTTCAAAAATTTCACGATATTTTTTCATTTTTTCACTCATATCTTCTAAACGGTTAAAGATATCTTCAATATCTGAATTAGTCAATAATCTGCATTAAATTTTGAAAATGACAAACCTCTTTTAACTATTTTTGAGGTTTGTTTACACATATAAATAATTCGTGCAAAAAGAACCTCATTTTTGATGATTTTGCCGCGGCTTCAGTTCATTTTCATTGTTTTTTTGCTTCAGTATTTATTGTCCAATTTCAATAATTTTTTTGCGAAATGTTCCTCACATCCTATACTTTAAGTCAGGTAAATTTCATTTTTTTTCATCAACCCTTTTTATTTAATTTTCAAGTGTGAAAAAAAATAACACGAAAATTTTCATTTTTTGAGATGGTTTTTAAACATCTGTGTCTTTAGACAAGCTAGACAATTGCGGTTTTTTTTATTTGATTCAGTACCATCTGCTGACGACTAGAAAAATCCAAAATCATGAAAAAGTTATACCCCCTTTTTTTAAATTATAAAAAACTCATTTTTAGCCGATTATTTTTTTACATTTTTGGCTATATTTTTTGAATGATAAGAGATATCTTCAATCTCATAATTTTGTATTTTTCTACATTAAATTTGGAAAAGAATGAGACCCTTTGCACTATTCTAAGGCATTGTTTAGCGGCTGTGCAACTTTTGGCGTGTGATACAAAATTTTTTTTTATTAATTTTTTTCATATTCATGGCCATATTTTTTAAACGATTATCAATGTGTTAGATATGATTTACTTTTTATAATCTACATTAAATTTCCTTTAAAACGAGCCCAGTTTGGACCTGATAAGCCTCTATTTAAGTTCTTTAAACTTTTTCTAAAAATGAAAGAAATTTTTATTTTTTGTTTGATTTTTTGAAGAGTTTCTTTCAATTTTCGGCTATATTTTTTTGAATGGTAAGAGATATCTTCAATCTCATAATTTTGTATTATTCTACATTAAATTTGGAAACAAATGAGACACATTACAGCATTCTCAGACATGGTTTAGTATACTATCTATTCGTCAATCACGAGACAAACTTTTAAGTAGATATTTTTTTTCCGAGATATTTCTATACAATTTTAGCTATATCTTTTTAATGGTAAAAGATATCTTGGATATCCAAAGGTTTTCACATTTTAGATTAAATTTTGTAAAAAATGAATACCATTTCATTTAATTCAGACATTGTTTAGGGTATTTAAAACCACTGCTAAAATGTAAGAAATTTTTTTTGTTTGATTGCTCTGAATGATTCACATTGCAGTATTCTCAGGCATGGCTTAGTATCTAAAATGAACGAAATTATAGATTATTTCAATTTTTTCTTTAGATATCTTCAAAACATAGCAAAAAATCATTTTCAATTCATTCCCTCATAGAGCCTTCCACGACGACAACATTTCATTTGGCTCATATTCTTATTTTTTTTTTACTTAGCGCCGGGTATTTTTACCATTCTTCAGACCCGGAAATTTTTCAAACCCTCCCGTACCGACGAAAATGTGAATGAATGAATGAATGTCAGGAATTTTTTTTTTTTTTTAAACATTCACACTTTTTTCTCATTCGCACTCACATTCACACAGTCTTTTCGGCAACTTAGGCTATTTAAGATTTTGACGATGTATGATACCCCTGAATCATACATTGTATAAAATTTCTTTTATTTAATAAAAAGTTTTAAATAATACATCAAATAAAAAAAAATTATTTAAAAATATTTAATTTTTTTTACATATTTAAATTTATAATAAATAATAAACTTTTTCAGATGTCAGAAAAAAGAAATATTTTAAAATTGTTTATTTTTAACTTTGCCCATCAACCGTAGGTTGAGGTAAAGTTAATGTAATCGTAAAAAAAAATCGAAATTTTTCTGAAGCTGCCAAAATTCGTTTTGAGGTCCCCTGAATCCATTTAAGTAGTTTTTGGAATGATCTCTCTGTGTGTGTGTGTGTGTGTCTGTGGCAAATTTTTTCGTCAAAGAAAACTCAAAAACTCTTTGTTCAATTGTTTTGAAATTTTGCACCCATAAACTAGGGGTAGAGGCCAAGAAGTGAAAAGCTTTTGCTAAACATCGGACCATTAGAGGGGGGGGGGGGGGGGGGCAAATATTTTTTCTTACATAACCTATACTTTTTTTTATATATTCAGAAACAAGACTTCCTCCCGAGTAAAATGATATATAATATGTATAACATCGGACCATTAGGGGGGAGCTCTAGGGGGGGGTGGGAAAATATTTTTTTCTTACATTACCTATAATTTTTTTTATATATTCAGAAATATTCAGAAACTAGAATTTCTTCTGAGTAAAATGATATATAATATGTATACCATCGGACCATTAGGGGCTCTAGGGAGGGAGGGCAATATATTCTTTTCTTGAATAGTGGGTGGGCAAAGTTGTGCGCTCGGCTTAGTCCGACCCTTTATTTTTTAATAGGGCCTTGCCCGTCCAATTTCATTTGCATGCCCGTCCTCCTAATCAGTTTATTAAAGTGAAATTTAGACTTGCTACCGGCCCATAATTTTTTCATGGTCTTCAAAACCCACAGGCCGGGCAGGGCGAATATTCAATTATTTTAAACTTGATTCAGTGTATTTTCATTTGGGCAGAAATCATATGGGCTTTAAAATTAAGGGGAAAACTACTGATCACGTCCCGAGACGCCGCCCGCCAGGGCCAAGTTGGAACGGCGCGGCGAAGCCGCGCCTTTCCAACTTGTATATAGATAATAATTCAAATTAATTTTCTCTGATGAAGGAATAAACTGAAGACCCAAACGTTTGTCTGGCTGCAAATCTTATTTTTTATTAAGTCCATCAAATTAAACTTAAAAATAATAGAAATTTTGTTCTACGCATTTCTTGGTTCCAGTTAACGCGGTATAAAATACAATTAGGAACGGTATTATGTAATTAACATTTTAAGCAAATATTTTGCTCAAATTTATCGTTAAATATTTTGTTATATTTATCATTAATTTTTTCATACCAGTTTATTTATTAGCTATATTTAAATGAAAATAAGTAAAATAAATTTAAAATTAACTCACTCAATCTGGAGAATTCTGGAAATCCTGGAGCAGAGCTGCATGGACACGAAGTTAACTCGAAGCCCTTCGCAGGGACAGTGAACAGCTACAAGGCCTGAAGACTTAGATCAAAGTCCAGGCAAGTCCTGTTGAGACCTGTAAAGAAAAGACAAGGAATCAGATACTTATAGTAAGTCTTTCATATACAAATAAAGGGAAATATTTTGAAAAATGCTTTAAATATAGAATAAAAAATTATTCTTTCATTTCTTAAAAAGGAATTCATTGCTACAGTCATCAAAAAAGACCAACTATTACTAAATGTGTATAATTAGGCATAAAAAGAGGACTTAATCACATTGACATATAAGAATTAAAATATCTCCATGTGGTTGAAATTTTTTATTGAATTTATGATTCTCTGTGTGGGTTGAAGTTTTCGATTTCAAAATCATCATCACCATTCATTATTCCATTTAAGAAAAGTGAGATTTTTTTCACATTCTTTAATTAATAAAAACACTAATACCATAAAGAGAGAACTTGAATTTTTTCTAATTTATAACTGACTTGGCATGCCAACTCCCCTCTCTAACGTTTACAAGATTTAATTGCTAATTACTAGAGAAGTAATTCATTCATTCAGTAATTGGTTTCTCTTGTTTTCTTTATGGAAAACTGTTTTTTAAAATTTTATTATTAATTGAATGAAGTTAGTTAAGAAATTTATTCCTTATTAGGTCTTTCTGATGCATTATTTCTTCGTTTTTAATGTAAAAATAGTTTTTACAAAATTCCTTAAATTTTATCAAAGTTATTTTTTCAAATTTAATTTTGTTTTTAAGAGTTTTTCATCTCTTGGTTTATGAAACGATAATCTTTGTAAAAATTTATTAATAAAAAAAAGAAACCTGGGCTCGATTTTTACTTCAGAACCCATAATTGTATTAGTAATGGTTTAGATTTAGTATTTTTTACAATATTAAATAAAGAATTTTTCTTTAAAGATTATTAAAAAATCAGGTTAATTAGCCATTTTTTTTAAATATGATTAATCGATTCTTAAAAAAAAATATTTCACTGAATGAAAATATTTTTTTATTGAACAAAATAAAAAATTAGAATAAATTTTATTTTTTTCCAATTCTAATATCCAAAGGCTCGACAAGGTCATTATATTCAATTTCCTCTGGGAAGGTCAGATGTTGTATTTTTAAATTTTCATTAGACGTTTTTATTATTTTTCTAATTAATTATTCACATCCTTCTTTTTTGGCGATTATATATGCATAATAAATTATTCTAGGCTAATATTTGTCTTATATAAGGTCTAGTGATCCTAAATGATTGCATCAGTTGGCTAGTTTGACGTTTTGTCCACGTAAGAACTTGATTTCTAGAAAGGAATTACCTGAAAAAATATTGAATAATCTTTCTTTTTTTTTTAATTTTGAAATTTTCAAGAGTTGAGGGACTCCCGTGTCAGAAGTGATTTTTTTATTGATTATATAAATATATGTACAATTCATATATTTCCCTATAATTATAAAAAAAAAAAAAAAAAAAAAAAAACTCTAATAGGGTACGCGTCGCGAGGTGCGCTGATTTTGAGAGATTCCAGCAGCCACAATTTTGAAACTATCGACCTCAAATTTTTTTTTTAATTAAAGCTATTTAAAATATCTACAACATGTCGAAGCCCTTTTTTTTTGATTTTCGATTTTTTTTTTTAGATTAATTACATTAAATAAAAGATATTTTTAAAAAAATTCGGTCTATATCTTATAGATAATTAAATTAGTAAACATTGTGATAAAAAATAATTAATTCTTTGCCTTTAATTAATTAGCTGAAACCTTTCAAATGAAATGGAATAAAACGCTTTTTCGCTATGAGAAGAACTAACGCCATCTCTTGCTGTCTAGAGTAACCAGCTTCTGAGTCGGCTATTAACGGTTTTTTTGAGACTCGCACCTTAAATGATGGAAGTGCGCCAGAAACTTTTTTATTTTAAAGCCATCAACTTTATAAAAATAAAACGTGAAGATCCATCAAAATCTCGACATTGAATTTTTGACATAAATCGAATACTTTCTCTCAAAATATTTCATAAAACGGTAAGAGAAAGTAATAATAACGTATTAAAATCTTCTGGTTTCGTTTGTTCAAGTCATAATTTTTCTTACGTCTTATATTTATGTTCAATTCAAATATAAGAAAAAAAATTTCTATTCTCTTGTTGGTTAGATATAAGATGAAATTAAAGAAGCTTACAATGAACTAAGAAGGACGAATGAATTATTCATCAATGTTAATATTTAGAATGATCTCGATTCGAAACGTCATCAGAAAAATTCAAGTTTTTATTTCATTCAATGAGTGTACAAATTTCCACCTATAAATAAATTGAGTCATATAAAGAAACCTGTTAATGGAATAAGATTTTTTTTATTTTATTACAATATATATATTTCAGAGTGGACTGATGTCATTATGAAATGTAAATTATTCTAATGAATCAAATATAACTTGTTTAAACAAGTAAAAATTTAAGATGTTAAAAATCCTTCATTACCCTGAGACTGAAAATTTTTATTTTAAAGAAATAATCAAAATTCCTTGACGATATTTATAAATTAAAAATTTCAATTATTAATAGAACCCCAACAGCACAAAATATTGCAGCAATGTTGCAGAAACATTGCGAATCTTGGCAACATTGCAGCGGCAATATTCCAAACTAGCAATATTGCTGTTTGAGCTGCAATATTGCATCAATGTTGCCGCAATATTGTCAACATTGAGCAAGATTGCAATATTCCGTGCTGTGTGGGAAAATAGATGAGTGATTATTATATATCTTATTATTGAGTGGGGGAGGGCGCCAAGTGGGCGCCTGACCCCGCAGCTGAGTGACCAAAGGCCTTGGCCGCCAATCAGTAGGCGCTAGGCGCCCATCCATCGCCTGACTCATTCGCCAAAAACCTCTGATAACATGAGATGGCCACTAATCAAGGCCTAGAAAATTCAATAATATTTTATAATAAAGTTCTATTATCCTCATCTTTCCCTCACAATTGGTCATTTAAGAAATTTTCATATTTTTAGGTCATATAGACTATAGAAAATACTTGTCTATTATACTTTATACTAAAAAAAAAAAAAACGCTTTCAGTACGAAATTTGACCTAGAATACGATGGTTATAATAAAAAAGATGATACATTTGGGGCCCCATTGTTAAAAATCGATTTAAAGATTTTAATTGTTGGTAACAATGGGAAATCTTTAATAAATTTTGGTGGAACAATTTTTTTTCTTAAAGTTCACTCTTTTAGCTTTAAAATGGTAAAAAAGTTTTTTTAACTCAAATAGAACCGTAGTTATGAATTTTTAAAAGTGACTCTCTAAGCCAAAAATCACCAAATTCTCAACCCATTCCATTTTCTAGAATGTAAAAAAGAAAATCCTCGAGTACTGGTCTCTTTTTATTTAAGCCTATAAAATTTCGTAAGATTCAAAAAGGGGGTGGGGTTAATATATAGAGAGAGAAAGTATTGGATTCATGTCAAAAATTCGATGTCGAGATTTTGACGGATAGGCCTATACACGTTTTGAGGTCCACTGAATCCAAAAAAGTAAAAGGCGACATGGTCTGTCTGTATGCCTGTGAACAAACAAAATATCTCAAGAACGAAAAGAGCTAGGAAGTTGAAATTTTAAATTTAAGTTAGGCGCCCCCATGGGATGTGACACTAAGCTGTTGAACAAAATGGGCCAAAGAGTACTAGTACTTTACTGATGCACTTTTTTAGTTTTTTTTTCGATTTTCTCAAAATTCGTTCCAACGTTTTTGATTAAAATTCAAAAATCAATTATTTTTTACATGCTCTTTAAAATGTATATTCTCATTTTGCGAATGAAATCTTCTGAAGACTACTTACTCTTGTACTCAATAGAAAAGATAGGAGAAATGGTTGTTATGGCAACAAAATATAAATATTTTTCCATACTTATAAATTGCAGGGGGGGTCAAACTCGGTTTGTTTACATTTTTTTCATTCCAAAAAAGTGACGTCATGGAGCTCCTCTTTTCGTAAAAGATCTTTCGGAACAAACCATTTATAAATATTTATAAACGGTATATTATTAATAAAGCAGAATAAATACCAGGGGCTAAATTAGTTTAGTCAGAAACTATAAAATTTGCAAACAAAACAAAATGAATGTGAACTAGGTTATAGGCAGTCAACAATGCTGCCACATAGAAAAATACAAGCCAGGAGGAGCTTCATGACGTGGACCAATCAAACACTGTGACTGGAAAATTGTTTGTTTACTAGTTTATGGCCAACCTGTTTATTTTAAAGACCTTGATAAATTGTACATCTTGAAATTCGAATGTACCGTACTGTCGGAAACTAAATACATGTTGACACAAAAAATCTGGTGTGACAAGATCAGAACACAACTTTTGATTACCGAAGGTAAGAGAAAGTTGTGTGCTGTGCGACCAGTCACACCAGATTTTTTAAATAAACTCTCTCTCATATGTGAAGAGAAGAATGAACCTTTATGAAATCTAATTGAAAAGCTACATGCAAATGTTAAAAGAAAGAGAGTGAAAGTGATGCTAATGACTCGCATCCTTTTCAGGCGAACAACTCGACTCACCAGCTCTCATAGATATTAAACTAAAAGTGAGTGAGATATTCTATATAAACTGATGTAAATCATGATTAACAAACATAAATTTCCGATGTAGGTATTTTATTAGAGATCAATAGAGCTAGATTCGTTTTTATTTATATACTTATTTTTTCAAACTATGTTGTTGCTTGATTTTATTTGTTAATAAATTTTAAAACAAAACTTTTTATAACATTTGAAGGGAAAGTATTATATAGGCAAGTTATTTTTTAATGATTTTATATTGAAGTTTGGATATGTAGCCCATAATCTCTGAGCAATGGAGTCAAATCTCTTTCCACCGAGCCTTTTTTTTTTCAGGTTTGGAAACAAGAAATAGTCACTCGGGGCTAAATCCGGAGAATAGAGCGGATGAGGGAGCAATTCGTATCCCAATTCAAGGATTTTTGCCATGGAACACTTTTTCCAATTTCTTCTCAAATCACGAAGTAGTCTGCTATTAATGGATGTCAAACAAAAACTAAAAGACCCAGCTGGTTTAAATTTCGATAGGAGTCAGCTGATAGTTGCCTGCTGACAGGATCAGTGTTGCCATTTCAATTAAGAGGCGGGAAATTCAAAAAGTCACGGACTTATTGACCTGCCCTCGTATTTAATACAAATGTCGACGTTTCGAGCGATTCTTCCGGCTTTCACCAGGACATGGAATGTTTGCCTCGAGCTTAGAGGAGCTCTCGGCAAATCCTGACATATTGTAGATGCGAACATTCGTCGGATAGATAGCATGACTTCTGAACAATAAGTCAGGAGTTGTCAAGAGCCTCTCTCAGCTCGAGGCACACTTTGCACATGTCCTTATGAAGGCCGAAAGAATAGGCCGAATCGTTTAGAAACCTTGAAATCTTTTCACATAAAACAAATTGGATTTTGATAATATGGTAATCAGGGGTGATAAAATATACACTGCACGTCAAAAAAACGTAACACTTTGTTTCTTCTTAAAAAGACCTACTCTATTTTATCTTAATGATACTCTAATTTTAAGAAACATTTAATATGAAATATCTTATTCATTTCTAAGTAAATTTAACAAATCTATACAATTTAAATGAAACAAAGACAAAAATGTCAAAATTTTTTTTATTAATGCCAAATTTCTAATATTTTAAATGTATAAGAAAGATATTTCATATTAAATGTTTATGTTAATGAGTATCATTAAGGTAGATTAGAACAGGTTTTTTAATAAAAAAATATATTTTTTTTTTTTTTTTTTGACGCGCAGTGTATTTAAGATCTCCTACAAGTTCAGAAATATTCCACTTTTGAGGTGGTTGCTTTGCTGCCACTACATCAGTACACCACGGTTCGGTAATTAAAAAGCGATCAAATAATCTAAAAAAAAATATTTTCCTCTCTATGTGAAAGCAAAAGTTGTAATAATTTAATATTTAAACACACCTATGTTTAAATTTCTTCGCTTCTTATAATATTGAAAAGAGCAATGACCTCTTGCTAAATAGGGAAAAAAAAGCGATAATAAAATATGATGGTCACATCGGTTTTCTCGACATTTCGTTAGTCATATAGATTTCTCATTAAAATAATAGTAGAGAGAGAGTTGAGAGAGAATATTTGTCCGTGTTCTGACAACATTGTAACTTAGGCCTTCCCCTTATTTCCTAAGTCACTCTCAAGAGGGTTAACAGCGACTCAATTGAGTGCATTAATATGGTAATTCATGAATTGACCTTTAGGGTCATTCTCAACGAAGCTTTAACAAGATGCTATACGGGTCGTCTGCTTGGGCCTCAGGCCTCATGCACTCAAGCAGCAGCTCTCTCGTCTCCGTCATTTATTGCTCCCAATCGTTAATTAATCTAGTCATCATCAATGTATCAAAATACTTCATTATTTTATGGAATAAAAAATTTAAAGAAATTTTCATAAGAGAAACTTGTTTGTAATAATAAAAGGACGTATTGAAATGATTTAATTTTAATAACATCGAGGGGGGACGGGTAAATTATTATATATAATCACAATGACTCTATATTGAAAATTAGCTGGATAAATTATAAGTGCGTGTCTAATTTAACACATAACCAGGTCTATTCTCTAAAAACAGACGTTAAAATTTAAAATAAACAAATGAAAATTTTTTTGAAACCCCCCCCCCCCATCAAAGGTTTCTGGCTATGCCTATGATGTAAAAACAATCAGCTTTGAAAAAAATCCTATTCTCTAAACAAAGTATTAACGTTAACATGCTTTTATTTCAAAGCTATCAAAATCATAACCTTACTTTTTAGGTTAAGGACGCCATTTTTATTTTAAACACGACGTTAAAATATTAAAGGCACCCTCTAGACATGACATTAATTTTTAACGCTTTGGCTTTAAATTTTTGTTTACAGAATAGCTATTTAAGGCAAGGAAGTGATTTTGAATAGCATTTTTTAATCCTGATGATTAGAGACAAGGAAATAGTTCTTTACATTATTAATGATTTTGTTTAAAATTCATAAATCAATTATTTTTTAGATGCTCTTTAAAATGTATTTTTTCATTTTACAATTGAAATCTTTTGAAGCACACTTTACTTATATAATTCATAGGAAAGATAAGAGAAATGGTTCCCATGGTAACAAAAGATAAATATTCACCCATGTTTATAAATTTTAAATCTTTAATTTTAATATATCGGCGGAAACTAGATATATCTCGACAAAAAAAAAAAAAAATCTGGTGCGACCATCACACCAGATTTTTGAAAATATGGATGCACAAATAATGTATTTTTTTTAATACATTGGTTTTCAGTAAAATAAATATATTTGTAAAAGTGTGATGTATCTCGCGGGCCGCAAAAATGTTCAAGCCGCGGATTGGCCTCCCCTGATTTATAGCAATTTTTAGAGTCTTTTTTTTAGATAGTCTATTAATATTTTTCTCATAATCATAAATTATGATTTCTCATTGTTATTTACTTTAATATTTATATATTTATTATATTTATATTTCAGTTTTTTGAAAAACAACACTTAACTCATTATCATATAAAATTAATCATATCTTTAAAAGATTAAAGGTGGGAAGTGCAGGTATTCTTCCACACTCGAGATAAATTAATTTATTTTAATATTTGAACGTATACATCTGTTAAGTAAACACTTGCCAGTGAGATAAGTACCGGAGATAACGTCTTATCTTTGCCACGGTGCAGAGCATAATTGTGCTTTGTGCTTTAAGAGCTATTTTTATTTCACTCTCTCTCTTTCTAGTTAAATAAAATTCTATACTAATCAGTGGTATGTATGAAATTTTTTTTTTTTATCAAATTATTTATTAATAATATCTAATTGAATCATCTTAAGTGAATGATAAAAATCATACCATACAAATTTATTATGAAGAAACTGATTGAGATAGAAATTATTTAGATTTGTAAGTAAATACACAAATTCGTTCGTTTTTTTCCTGGAGGTTAGGTGGCCGAAATGACAAACTCTGATTTTCGATTAATCGTACTGAAGGTTCTTAAACAAGTTAATCTCCAGGTGATTTCACATGTATGGTCAGATTTATAAGAGCACTTATAAAGTAAACTTCTAAAGCAATTAATTGAAACGCTTATAGTAATTTGGTCATTTGGGTCACCCTATCTTAGAGTCGGAGAGCTGGCAACAAAAATGGGCAAGAGATTTCTGAA
>JAKCPI010008803.1:0-12819 GCA_023213315.1 Euborellia annulipes
AATTGGGCAAATTTATCATTGATCCTGAATATCTTAATGAATCTTTAAAAATCATCTTGCATCAATCAAACTCTACAATCAGCCATAAACATCATGATTTGCCCAAGAACTCTTTTGGAGGATAGGGAGGGCTGTAAGGGGAGATGTGGAGGCCCTTTAAAGAAAAATCAACTTGAGAAACAGGTATGTTGATCTTGGCATCATTGTTACCTTTTGATAAGTGAGACAGATTCTTAAACATATCCTTTTTGCAGATTTGACCACTGCAATTGGAATAAGCTGAATTGAAAAAGGATTCCGTCGAATGACCTTCAACTCCTCCTGAAGGTGAATATTTTAGGCTTCTACTGAGCATAATCACATAAACATACAAATTCATAAATTTAATATCTGTTTTTAATTTTTAATTTTTACTTTCTCTTACCTCTATATATATGTTAATATATATATAGAGAGAAAGTATTGGATTCATGTCAAAAAATTCGATGTCGGGATTTTGATGGATATACACGTTTTGAGGTCCCCTGAATCCAAAAAAGTGGTTTTCGCGACATGGTCTGTCTGTCTGTCTGTGAACAAAATATCTCAAGAACGAAAAGAGCTAGGGAGTTTGAAATTTTATATTTAAGTTAGGCACCCCCATGGGACGTGACAGGAAGCTTTTGAACAAAATCGACCAAAGAGTACTAGTACTTTACTGATGCACTTTTTCAGTTTTTTTCGATTTTCTCTAAATTTGCTCCAACGATTTTTTTTTTAAAATTCAAAAATCAATTATTTTTTAGATTCTCTTTAAAATGTATATTCTCATTTTGTGATTGAAATCTTCTGTAGACCACTTTACTCTTGTACTCCATAGAAAAGATAGGAGAAATGGTTGCCATGGTAACAAAATATAAATATTTTCCCATACTTATAAATTTTACCTCTTGAATTCAATTGTACCCTACTGTCGGAACTAAATACATGTCGACACAAAAAATCTGGTGTGACAAGCACAGAACACAACTTTCGATTACCGAAGGTAAGAGAAAGTTGTGTGCTGTGCGCCAGTCACACCAGATTTTTTCTTATTAATTAAATAACAAATGTCAAGACGTCTATAAAATGGTGGATAGTTTTGCTTGAGCATGATTAAAATTCAATCGAGCATCAAGCGGCTTGTACAATTAAAATGCTTGCGCAAAATTCTACAGTTTGCTTCTACAAAAAGATAACACGTGCATGCTTGTCAAGTTTGCGGATTACGTGCGTTACTCTATACCAATAATTCTATAAGGGCGATTTTTGATTAAAGAAAAAAAAATAGATAAAAGAGAAATTTCAACATAGTATGAGTGTACCCTGAGCAGATGTAATAGATCCCCGTTGGCAGTCAATTGAACTATTTATTGCCGGACGCGCATGTGGGTTGTGCAAGGCTGCAAGGTGTCATTGTTCCCCCTCCCCCCCTCACTCAGAGAAGGCTAATTAATCAAAGTCTCTCCAGATACTTGACTTGGCCTTAATTATGACATTGTTCCTGCCTCTCTCTCTCTCTCTCTCTCTCACCTTGGCGGCATGGATTAATATCCACTCACCGAAAAAAAAAAAAAATTAATTGACCGAGAGAGAGAGAGAGAGATAGAGTGGCTATCAAATTAAAAAAAAAAAAAAAATTTATTCAATAAAAATGGGAGAAAATTAATATCAGTTTTACTTTCTCTTACCTTTATATATGTTAATATACAGGGTGTCCCAGGTGTCACGCACCCCATTGTTGGGATCGAAAGAGAAAAATATTCTGAGCCCAAAAATCCATGTTTGGAATTTTTTGATTAAGTAGTTAATTAATAAAAGTGACCAATCAGGAGCGCGCTAGAGAAGAATAGAAAATAAGTGGGATAGTAGTAGATAAATGACAGAGAAGCTTCACGTAAATTGTTTTGGTTAATCTATATATAATAATTGCGGTGTGTCCGTCTGTCTGTCTGTCCGTCCGTCCGTCTGTCCGTCCGTCCGTCTGTCACGCTCTGTTTGACCAACTTCCCGTTGGAATTTTGAAACGAAATTTTGCAGTCTTATAGAGGACGTTATGGAGAGTCCCGGAAAAATACTCGGGTCCCGAAATTCCTATAACTTTTTGAGTTATTAATTCCTAAAGTTACGATTTCTTCCATAGGAAATGTATAGAGAAATATTATTTTTGTATTCTTTTCATTTGTGTATTCTTTGAATGTAAACAAATCCTCAAGCAGGCACTGGATTGGAATACGTAGTAATAATAATAATTATGCCGGGGGGCCTGGCAACGGAGAAGATCAACAGTCACCACAATCGTTGAGGTTAAGTGATGCCAAGCGCGGCCAAAGCTCGGGATTGGTGACCCCGAGTAATCAGCGTGTGGAACGCCCCCGGTTGCCATCGGTACAATGTATATAAAAATTTATATAATAAATAAATAACCCCTAAATGGCCTCTGTAGCCGAAAAGGGTTAAAAAAAAAAAAAAAATAATAATAATTATTATTGAAGTACAAAAATAATAATTTTAAAATAAATGACAGAGAAGTTTCAGCTGAATTAAAATAATAATAATAATTTTTGAAATACAACAATTAAAGACTTAGGATTAATGACAAGAAAGCTTCAGACGAATTCTTTTGGTTAATTATTAAAATAATATTAATTATTATTATTTTATTAATTAATCAAAACAATTTTTACGTGAAGCTTCTCTGTCATTTATCTACTACTATCCCACTTATTTTCTATTCTTCTGTAGCGCGCTCCTGATTAAGGGCGGATACAAGGGGGGGGGGGTAAAGGGGGTAATTACCCCCCCCCCGAGATTTAGAAAAATAGCTTTTTTTTCTCAAAAAAATATATTTTTAAGGTAAAATTTGAAAAATCAACACTTAAAAAATTAGATTTGTATTAGCATTCTCACGAAAATACCAGGTGTTCCGCGACAGAGCGAAATTTCCCGCGAATGGGACATGATAAAATTTTTTGGTTCCGCAGGCGGGAAAAATTTAGGGTCTCTAAAAAAAAAGCTAAAATATTTGAATGTGCGGAAAAAAAAATTTTCGGCACCGCGAACGGCACCCGGAAAAATTTTTGGTTCCGCGAACGGCAGAAGGGAAAATTTTTTGGTTCCGCAGGCTCTCTAATAAAAAAAGGTAAAATATTTTCCGGACGGGGAAAATTTATGGTTCCGCGAACGGCACATGAAAAAATTCTTGGTTCCGCGAAATCAAAATGTTGGTTCCGCGAAAAACAAAATTTAGAAAAATTTTTGAGAACAGGCCCCTCCGAAAAAAATTTCTATATACGCCCCTAGTGCTGTGCGACGAGTCACACCAGATTACCCCCCCCGAGAAACACCTCTGGATTCGCCCTTGCTCCTGATTGGTCACTTTTATTAATTAATTACTAATTAACTACTTAGTCAAAAATTCCAAACATGGATTTTTGGGCTCAGAATATTTTTCTCTTTCGATCCCAACAATGGGGTGCGTGACACCTGGGACACCCGGTATATAGAGAGAAAGTATTGGATTCGATGCCAAGATTTTGATGGATATACATGCATATACGTTTTGAGGTCCCTGAATCTAAAAGAGGTTTTCGCCACAAGGTCTGTCTGTCTGCGCGCGCGCGTGTGTGTGTGTATTTGAACAAAATATCTCAAGAACGAAAAGATCTAGGAGATTGGAATTTTATATTTAAGTTTTCTACCTCCATGAGACGTGACTCAAAGCTTTTAATCAAAATTGGCCAAAGAGTACTAGTACTTTACTGATGTATTTTTTCATTTTTTTTTTTTTTTTTGATTTTCTCAAAATTCGCTCCAACGATTTTATTTAATATTCAAAAATCGA
Organism: Euborellia annulipes; assembly: GCA_023213315.1. NCBI lineage: Eukaryota > Metazoa > Arthropoda > Insecta > Dermaptera > Anisolabididae > Euborellia > Euborellia annulipes. The sequence continues at coordinate 3,863 of JAKCPI010008803.1, forward strand.
TTATTTTTTAGATGCTCTTTAAAATGTATATTCTCATTTTGCCATCGAAATCTTCTAAAGACCACTTTACTCTTGTACTTCATAGAAAAGATAGAAGAAATGGTTGCCATGGTAACAAAATATAAATATTTTCCCATACTTATAAATTTTACATCTTGAAATCAAATGTACCGTGCTGTCGGAAACTAAATACATGTCGACACGAAAAATCTGGTGAGACAAGCACAGAACACAACTTTCGATTGATGAGGGTAAGAGAAAGTTGTGTGCTGTGCGATCAGTCACACCAGATTTTTTTTTTTTTTTTTGTAGTTAGAATAATTGTTTTTATTTTTATTATTTGCATAAAACAATCTCATCATATTCACGAGATTTTTTTTTTTTAATAATTTATTTTCATTATGAGTTTAAATTTAATAATTTTTTGACATTCCAACTCTCAATAAATATAAAATATTAATTTATATGAATTAATGTTTTTTTTTTTTTTTGTTTTTATAAATAGACATGTATAATGAATTTTGAACCATTTACATGAATTAAATTAAATGAAAGAGTCAAACAAAAAAATCTGGTGGGATAAGAGCACATCTCATAACTTCTCTTGATTAATACAGCGATAAATGAAAAATGTAAATAAAAACTATGTGTCTGTGCTTAGCATGCCGTATTTTTTTTTTTTTTTAAAGTGAAACTTTTATTTGATCCTCTCAAATTTTTTCGCTCTCCTATCATCATGTCGAGTTACAAGCCGTGACGTCAAAGAACGTGATGCTACAAGCCATGACGTCACAAGCCGGGACGACGATAATTGGAAAGTTTTTTTTTTTTTTTTTTTTTGAGGGAAAAGCCTAAATTATGGCATAAAAACCCTCAATAGCCTATAAAAAAAAAAAAATCATTCCCCGTTTATTTACCCCTGGTGCATCGTGCACGGAGGCACGCACCAACCCCAAGTACCGGTATCTAGCTCGAGAGCTAACAACCCGAAGAATCGAAAGTTGTGTTCTATGCTTGTCATAGGCTTCCAGATTTTTTGTGTCGACATTAAATTAGTTTCCGACTTCGAATTTATAAACAGAGAAAAATATTCGGTTCTGTTCTGTGCATGCCATGTAGTTTCCGATATATTAATCAATTGCATCCTTTCATTAATTCATTTATATTATCGAAGTGGTTGTTTATGGTAAACTTAAAGTAAAACAACATAATAGTTTAAAATACACAGTGCCTATGAAAATTTTGAATCAAAAGTTTGAAACTAATTTGCTATGGGAAACTAAATATATTTTGTGCGACCATCACACCAAATTTTAAAAAAAATGATTTTCAAGTGTTGGATTGAGAAGAAGAAGAAGGGTTCAGTGATTAACAAAGGGTATAATTTTTATTTTTATTTTTTTTTCGCCTGCATTGCAAATCCTCTCGAAAGGGTCACTAATCTTGTGAATAGCACCAGATGCAAAAAAAAACCTTCAGGCGCGAGACTGCACTTCCTTTGTTATTGCAATTTGAAAAAAAAAAAAAAAAAATCTTTAAAGTCATCCTGTCAAGTGTAGAAAAGAAACAGGGAATGTGAAGTTATTAAAAAATTCTTATGATTAATCTCTGCCTCTAACTATCTTCTCGTGAAAATTCATAAACTGCCTGAGGAAGTAAAAAAAAATCTGGTGTGACTGCTCGCACAGCACACAACTTTCTCTTACGTTCGGTAATCGAAAGTTGTGTTCTCTACTCGTCACGCCAGATTTTTTGTGTCAATTAGAATCTATATATATAATTCACTAATGTCCGTCTGTCTGTCTGTCTGTCTGTCTGTCTGTCTGTCACGCTCTATTTAGGCAACTTCCCGTTGGAATTTTGAAATGAAATTTTTTATACATAAAGAGGACCTTCTCGGGATTACAGGAAAATTATTTTCATCCCGAAATTCCCATAACTTTTTGAGTTATTAATTTTTAAAGTTACGATTTCTCCCATAGGAAATGTATAGAGAAATATTTATGTATTCTTTTCATTTGTGTATTCCATGAATGTAAACAAATCCTCAAGCAGGCACTGGTTTGGAATAGTAGTAATAATAATTTTCTTTTCACAATTAAGAAGAAAAGGCGAGGGTCCGCCGCAGGCGCGGCCCGAGCCAGCTGGAGGGGTGTTCAGGGGGCGAAGCCCCCGGCTAGGCGCGAAGCCCGCCGAAGGCGGGCGACGCGGCTAGTATATTAAATTTCAAGATGTAAAATTTATAAGTATGGGAAAATGTTTATATTTTGTTACCATGGCAACCAATTCTCCTATCTTTCCTATGAAGTACAAGAGTAAAGTGGTCTTCAGAAGATTTCAATGGCAAAATGAGAATATACATTTTAAGGAACATCTAAAAAATAATTGATTTATGAATTTTAATCAAAATTGTTGGAGCGAATTAAAAAAAAAAACACATCACTATTACATCAGTAAAGTACTAGTACTCTTTGGCCGATTTTGTTCAAAAGCTTCGTGTCACGTCCCAGGGGGTACCTAACTTAAATATAAAATTTCAACCTCCTAGCTTTTTTCGTTCTTGAGATATTTTGTTCACAGACACACAGACAGACAGACCATGTTGCGAAAACTACTTTTTGATTCGGGGGCCTCAAAACGTGTATATCCATCAAAATCTCGACTTCGAATTTTTAGTATGAAGGCTTATCAGAGCGCTGATTGGCCAGAAAAAGGAAAAAAGAAAGTTGAGTAAAAGAGGGAAATTTAAAAGTCAAGAGAGGGAAATTTAAAATTTTCAAACAGTGGGTAAGAAATAAATTTGATCCCCGCCGAAGACGTGAAAGGGAGTCCATGGGGCGCAAGCGGAAAAGTCCGCCGAAGCCGGTAAAAGAAATGAATTTCACTTTTTCTAAAAAAAAAAAACTTTATTTTTTTTTTATATACAATTTTTCTACATATTATATTGAATATCAACACTCAGCTATATACCTCCTTCAAATAAATCCAAGAAGAGTGCTATTTGAACATCTTTGATATCACTGTGTGATGGAGAGATTGAACATTGAATCAGCTCTGAAGATTGTGCCATATGTGACCGAAACGTCGACCCTAGTTTATGAATAAATTCAAATATAACTAGCTGCTTGCTTATTCTTTCTGCCTATTTGAATATCAACACTCAGCTATATACCTCCTTCAAATATTGAATATAAAAAAAAAAAAATCCATTTTTACTTTCTCTTACCTCTATTTGTGTTAATATATAGAGAAAGAAAGTATTGGATTTCATGTATAGATTTTGATGGATGTACACGTTTTGAGATTCCCTGAATCCAAAAAAGTGGTTTTCGCGACATGGTCTGTCTGTGAACACCCCTTAAAACTCCAATCACTCATTTGACCTTTTTACTTTCTCTTATTTATATATTTTTATCTGAAGGTAAAAGAAATTTTTGTGCTGTGCAACTAGTCACATCACCATTTATTTTCACCCTTAAGCCTTCAAGACGATTAATTTTTATCCACCAAAAGGGTTCTCTTTTCTTTTTTTATGCTTGTGAAGCCAGAAGCAGCAGCAGCAGCAGCCCAACAACACACTATACACAATTTATTGACCCCCGAAGAGGGTTGTTGTTGCCTAGGTTACCGCGGCGCCTACCGACAACCCTTTAGGGCCAAGGAAGCTTCCTCCTTTTTAATTTCTTTTTTCTTTTTTTAAAGGGAACATATCCCTTGCTAAATAACACACAGCTGCTGCTGCTGCTGCTTGCTACCTCTGCGGCGTTTCACTTGATTTTTTTTTATGCAAAAACGTTTAAACCCTTTTAGTTAGGGGAAGGGGAGGGTGGAGAAGAAAATATTTTTAAGATAATCTGTAATAATCTATAATATTCTCATATTATGGGTCTAAATTGTACTTACGCCAAACATGATTGTTATCCAGCGGATAAGCTAGTTAACCCGAGTCTTTTCACATCTAGTTAATCTAATCATATGATTAATTGCTTTACAAAACGGTCCAATTGACCATTTGACACTCTAAACTATGAAAAAAAAAATTTACTGATTCGGTTTATAAACGGCATGATCATAAGATAGTCTGTTGTTCACATTAGTAAAAGAATTTGATTTTCGTTTAACTGTGATTTATTTGTAAAAATTACAACGTTTCGGCAAATCATTCTGTGACCTTCTTCAGGTACAATTCAACTAAGATTATAAAGGTTGTTATAATCTTAGCTGAATTGTACCTGAAGAAGGCCACAGAATGAGTGGCCGAAACGTTGTAATTTTTACAAATAAACCACAGTTAAACCGAAAATCAAATTGTTTTACTTATTAAACATTTAATAGGAAATATTTTATGCCTTTCCAAGTAAATTTAACACAAATTCATATCATTTTAATAAATATTACAATTTAAATCAAACAAATGTCGATTTTCATTTTGTTCGACAAATAAAGATAATTCTGATGTTTATTTGGATATGAATTCTAAATTTTGTTTTTATAAGATTTTAGAAAATAGACAGAGAAAAACTGAAATGGAAAGATTAAATTTAAAATTTCAATAAATAAAATTTCGACATTTTTATCTTTGTTTTATTTAAATTGTAATTATTTATTAAAATGATATGGATTTGTGTTAAATTTACTTAGAAATGTATAAGTTATTACCATAGGCGTAGCCGGGGGGGGGGTTGGGGGGTTCAAACCCCCCCCCCCCCATGGAACCCAAGCCATGACTAAATATTTAATACAAATTATATTTCACATAGGGTAAGAGAAAGTAAAATACAATAATTTACTCTAGCTAAAAAAACAAACCAAAATGAATTATAAATACCTTAAAATAATCTTAAATTTTTGAAAAAAATTTCTTGATCCCCCCATCAAAAATTTCTGGCTACGCCAATGGTTTATTACATATTAAATGTTTAATAAGTAAAAGAATTTAATTTTAAGTTTAATTGTGATTTATTTGTAAAAATTACAACGTTTCGGCAAATCATTCTGTGGCCTTCTTCAGGTACAATTCAGCTAAGATTATAATCAGCTAAGTTAATTGGGGGGGGGTCCCCTGGGCAAATTAGGGGGCCCCCTGGGGGGCCACCCTGGGGGGGGGGGCCAAAAAGGGAAAAATAAAAAAATTTTTTTTTCCGCGAAAAAAAATTTTTGAGATCGGGGAAAAATTTTTTTAAGGGGGAGGAATTTTGAATTTTTAAAGTTTTTTTTTTTTGGGGGGGGAGAAATATATTGTCTTGGGTGGGGGGGTAGATTGGGTTGGGCCTGCCCGCTAAGGTTATAATCTTAGCTGAAGTGTACCTGAAGAAAGCCACAGAATGATTTGCCGAAACGTTGTAATTTTTACAAATAAATCACAATTAAACCGAAAATTAAATTCTTTTACTAACGATAACAAGTGTAAAAGCCTAAACTCGAAATATTTAGTAAATTACAGTAGCATTAAGATTAGAATATCTCTTCTTAAGATGAAAAAATCTGGTGTGACTGGCGCACAGCACACAACTTTCTCTTACCTTCGGTAATCGAAAGTTGTGTTCTTGTGCTTGTCACCCCAGATTTTTGTGTCGGCATATATTTAGTTCCCGACAGTACGGAACATATGAATTCAGATGTAAAATTTATAAGTATGGGAAAATATTTATATTTTGTTACCATGGCAACCATTTCTCCCTATCTTCCCTATGAAATACAAGAGAGTAAAGTGGTCTTCAGAAGATTTCAATTGCAAAATGAGAATATACATTTTAAAGAGAATCTAAAAATAATTGATTTTTTGAATTTAAAAAAAAATCGTTGGAGCAAATTTTGAGAAAATCGAAAAAAACTGAAAAATTACTTCAGTAAGAAGTGCTAGTGTACTCTTTGGCCGATTTTGATTAAAAGCTTATTTTTTCCGGTCCCGGGGGGTGTTTAACTTAAATATAAAATTTCAGCCTCGTAGCTCAATTCCTTCATGCTTAAAATTGAACACACACCCGCACACCCCCCCCACCCCACCCACCCACCCACCCACCCACAGACAGACCATGTCGCGAAAACCACTTTTTTGGATTCAGGGGACCTCAAAACGTGAAGATCCATCCAAAATCTCGACATCGAATTTTTGACATGAATCCAATACTTTCTCTCTATATATATATTACATATATACATCCCCAAAAAAAAAAAAATGTTTTACTATTTTTGACGGGGTGCATATTTTGGAAAATAAAAGATTCCTATTCACAAAAGAATCAAAGAATATAGAAGAATAAAAGGATTAGGAATTAAGCCTCTACGTTAAAAAAATTATAAATACCACCAATGATTGATTTTTTATTATAAATTCAAACAAATGATATTTTTTGTTTCAGTAATCAAAAATTCCATTTTTACTTTCTCTTACCTATGTATATATGTAATATATATATAGAGAGAAAGTATTGGATTCATGTCAAAAATTCGATGTCGAGATTTTGATGGATCTTCATGTTTTGAGGTCCCCTGAATCCAAAAAAGTGGTTTTCGCGACATGGTCTGTTGTTGTCTGTGTGTGTGTGTGTGTGTGTTGTCTGTGAACAAAATATCTCAAGAACGAGAAAGAGCTTGGAGGCTGAAATTTTATATTTAAGTTAGGCACCCTTGGGACGTGACACGAAGCTTTTGAACAAAATCGACCAAAGAGTACTAGTACCTTTACTGATGCACTTTTCCAGTTTTTTTCGATTTTCTCAAAGTTGCTCCAACGATTTTTTTTAAATTCAAAATTCAACTATTTTTTAGTTTCTCTTTAAAATGTATATTCTTATTTTGTGATTGAAATCTTCTGAAGACCACTTTACTCCTGTACTCCATAGAAAAGATAGGAGAAATGGTTGCCATGGTTACAAAATATAAATATTTTCCCATACTTATAAATTTTACATCTTGAATTCGAATGTACCCTACTGTCGGAAACTAAATACATGTCGACACAAAAAAATCTGGTTTGACAAGCACAGAACACAACTTTCGATTACCGAAGGTCAGAAAGTTATTGTGCTGTGCGCCAGTCACACCAGATTTTTTTTTTCCAAGTATTCACTAATATTAAAAAAAGGAATATGATACATTCGAGGGTAAATAATAAATAAATTAAGCCCTCCCCCTCCCCCTCCACCCCGCTCTCTTTCCATTACATGATTATGTTTTTACCTGCATCGATGGCGTGTGTACAAAACTCGACTCGCTATTTGGTCCTCATCCTCTTGCGATTTTTCTCTGATAGAAATTTAATAATAAAACATCACATCTGTGTGTGTGTGTGTGTGATTATAAAATTCTCTCTCTCACTCTAATGCATTATATCATCAAAACCTGTTAATTAAATTTGTAATTAAGTTAACTTTAAAACAAAATACATATACTACTACATATGTTTTTTTTCCTATAATATTTTAAAATAATCTCCAATACCAAATCCATAAATGGATATCTCTATATATATATAATAAATTGGAAAATAATTAAAAAGCACTAATTTCTATGATAGCTATATATTGATTTTTCATTTTTTTTTTTCAAAAAATAAATTAATATTTCAATGATGTAAAATGCTTTTTGAATTCATTTTGTTAAATACATATTTGATTAAAAAAGAAAAAAAAATTGGGGCGTGGTCGTTAGTTATGAATTCGGCCCTAGTCATATCCATTATTTGATCACTTGTCAATGGTGTGACTGCTCGCACAGCCTACAGGTAATTGAAAGTTAGGGTTCTGTGCTTATCACACCAGATATATTCAATATCTGCCGTTATATTAGAATTCAAGATATAAACATGGGAAAATATTTATATTTTGTTACCTATCAAGAACAAGAGTAAAAAGTACTTCAAACAATTTCAATGGCAAAATGAGAATATACATTTTAAAAGAGCATCTAAAAAATAATTTATTTTTAAATTTTAATCAAAATTGTTCGCATGAATTTTGAAAAAATCAAAAATAACTGAAAAGTACATCAGTAAAGTACTAGTACTCCTTTTGTGAGACAGTTTTGTTCAAAAGTTTCGGGTCAAATCACGGCATAGGAATACCAAACTTAAATTTAAAAATTTCAACTTGCTAGCTTTTTTCGTTCTTGAAATATTTTGTTCAAACATAGACAGACCATTTTGAGGTGCCAGGGGCAGCAGACAGACTTGACGGGCCCCGGGGCTAGTTAATAATACCCCCTCCCCAATCACGCTCTGTTTAACCAACTTCCCGTTGGAATTTTGGAATTTCAATAGTATCCAATAGATGGCAGGTGTGGACATAAGGTATTAACATGGTGACTGACTTGTTCGCTGCTTGAATATATAAGTAAATGGCAAACTTCTTTTTTTCTAATTAGCCTACAGCCTACTATTCCCTGGCTTACTGCATTTCGCATAAAAGTTGTTTTCAGAGTGATTAGCCTCAGAGCAAATAAAAATCCATCTATCTCATTATAAATCTTTCTATCAATTAACAATAGTGAACATGCGAAGAATTATTTGACAAATTATTTGGTTAACTATATTTAAGGAAAAATAAAAACAAATAGATTTCACTCTCAATATTATTCAATTGAATGGCAAAAAATCTGGTGTGACTGACGCACAGCACACAACTTTCTCTCACCTTCGGTAATCGAAAATACACTGTTAAAAATTTTCCAGAAAACTTCATATACAAGTATAGGAACTCTGTTTCATAAACTGTTTATGAATATATATGAGAAAGTTCAATTTGTTGCCAACCTAACAAATTTATTGTATATTTTAAAATTAATTATTTTGAAATAATGAAGGGAGAGAGGATGTCAGCCAAAAAAGGAGCCTCACATCGAATAAAAATCTCCATTATTTCGATAGAGGCTCCTTTTTTGGCTGACATCCTCTCTCCCTTCATCATTTCAATCGCTGGACAGCCACTTCTCTTATCAACATAAATTATTTTGGTAAA
>JAKCPI010008808.1:0-21164 GCA_023213315.1 Euborellia annulipes
AGATTTTTCCTAAACTGTTTAGCTTCTCTAATTATTATAATTAATTAGCTTTAAAAGCCTCTGAATTAATAAAATCCTCAAACCACCTCCACAAAATTCTCTACTTAATAGAAAAGCGTAGAGTAGTTTTAGAGTTTATGCATTACAAACAGACTTTTATATAATAATATAGATATAGATAATAATCTCTATTTAATTTTAAAATTCAAATGTCAAAGAAATAGATTTTTCTTTAGCACAAAATGACGTGAGCGAGTTGGTGACGTATGTGCAATGGAATAGATACCTACTTTCAATAAAAAGACATTTTTGCTCATTTACGTATCCTAAATTCATCCATTCACATTCATTGGAAAGTCTCGAGGAGATTTGAATGCCAATGACGCAAAAAAAAGGATAACAAAATGCAAAAATTAAAATGCGTAAGTGAGGTGGAAGGAATGGGGGTTGTTAGGTGCCTTTTACAATTAATTATTCAAAAAAAATAATTATAAATGGCAAAAAAAATACCTTTCACATAAAAATTAATGTATTGTTAAAACACGAAATTCACAAAAAATAAAATTGATGTATCCCGAACAGAATTTGTCAAGTATAGCCTGTAATTTTTAATCAATAAAATTTGATCTAAAAGCTTTTAATTAATTGGAGAGGAACAAATTGAAACAATTAAATTCATTATTAAATTAATTATTTCTATAATGTAAACAAATAAATAATTAAAATTAAATAATAATGAGAAATTTAATAAAAAAGATATTTACAAATTATAACAATTGTAATTTTATTTTATAATAATAATTTCACCTCCTAATTGTTGTTCTTTCTAATACTTTATAATTTTTTTTTTTTAATTTTAATAATTTATTGGTATATAGGTTAGTTTATTACTTTTTTTTTTTTTTTATTTTAAATAAAATGCAATTTTCTGTTTTTGAATATCCTTAAAATAATGTTTGTGATTTTGAAAATAAGAGAAGAGTTAACCTCTTTCTTTCTTGCAATGAATCTAAGAGATGTAGATCGTATATAAATATATATATATCCTAATAACCTCAATCTTATTTAAAAAAAAATAAACAAAATTCCTACTCGAAATTTCAATTTCAATTAGTGTAAAACTATTTTGATTTTTTCTCTAAAAGTTGTTCAACTTGCTTGTCTATTTATAGAAAAATACTTTTCTTTTTTTAAATTCAATATCAAAGATTTAAAACCGCATAGAATTCTTTATTCGTAGTTTAAAGGTTGGAATTTCGAACTTTAAAGATGAAAGACAACTTTAAGTAACTAATAACTTTAAAGCACGTGCAACCAAACTAACGGAAACATTTAACAGACATTTAAATTCATTATATTTAAATTATTATTTTAATATTAAATAATTAACCTCACAAATATTAATTTTTTTCCTTTCCAATTAATTAATTCCCATTTCTTATTTATAATTCAATTGCAAAATTATTATTTATTAAAATTTAATTGGATCCTAATTGTTAAATTTTTAATAATTTAATTAATTAGCTCTTGTTTGTTGCGTAATAATGATGTCATCATCACCAAAATGGCGTCTTTGTTGTTGTTGTTGTTTTTTTTCAACATCTGAGGCTATGCAGACATTAAACAACACTGAATAATATATTTTAATTACAAAAACACAATTAACCGAGCAATCGAGCATGAAACTAGTTAATGGTTACCAGAGTGGTTTTTAGCTAGATTTTATTTTAAAATACTCATTTAGGGAGTGTAAAATTTAAAAAATAAAATTTAATTGTTCCATGTCACGGCCCGCCGTTGGTGGTTTATGCAGCTAGCTTAGGATAATTCTTCACAAGTAACAAATACTAAAAAGAGTCAATAAAAACAAAAAAAATGGGAGAGCTTGTTGTTGTTGTTTTTTAAATAATTAATAACAAAAATGTTTATTTTTTGAGTTCAGTGCATTCACATTCATTTTGCTTTTGGAGAAAAAAAAGAAAAAGAAAAGAATTAATATTTTAATCATGTGTACGCAAAAAAGAAAAGAAAGTTTGAGTGACATTGAATTCGTTTCTTTTTTTGTTACGAATAGACAGACTACTTACCTATATGTTTTCAATTTTATTTTCCTTTTTTATATACGTAGGTGTAATAAATAAGATAAATTCCGTCTCTAATAAAATTCCGTATTCAAATAACGGCAGAGTTAATTTTTTAATTGTGGGGTTTAGAAAGGAATATTAATTAATTAAAAAAAAAAAATAATTAAAATAAATATTCAATTTAATTAATTTATATACAGGGTAGTCCGGTAAAGAATGGATAACCTGGAAATGTCTTATAGTATAACTTATGGCCGCATTCAGAAAAAAAAATTGAAACAAAATATATCATAAGTAGTACCTAAGATATGATTTTTTTAAAAGAAAGGTCTAATTTTTTTACCTTGTTTTACTTTTATGAACACTACGATCAGAAATGAATGGATTCCATCGGTTTGTTGTTATTTTATTATTATACACGAACTATGCTAATAGATAAACAGTGAATAGTATGACTAGCTATTGCACTTTTTTATTAAAAAATTAGCAATTATCGTGATTTACTTTGAATCAGTGTTAAAACGACCACCTGGCTATTTTATTGAATTTGCTAATTTTTTAATAAAAAAGTGCAATAGCTAGTCATACTATTCACTGTTTATCTATTAGCATAGTTCGTGTATAATAATAAAATAACAACAAACCGATGGAATCCATTCATTTCTGATCGTAGTGTTCATAAAAGTAAAACAAGGTAAAAAAATTAGACCTTTCTTTTAAAAAAATCATATCTTAGGTACTACTTATGATATATTTTGTTTCAATTTTTTTCTGAACGGCCATAAGTTATACTATAAGACATTTCAAGGTTATCCATTCTTTACCGGACACCCTGTATATTATTTAAATCTCGCATTTTATTATTTATTATTATTTAATTAAAATTCAAATTTAATTGTTTTTGTTTATTGTTGTTCGATTGTTGCGATGCTCCAAGGGCAACTTTTTATGCAACAAAATGAAATATATACGTGTGATATATCATTTTAATCGGAAAAAAAGTCTAGTTTCAGAATATAAAAAAAAAAACTATGTTATGTTAAAGAGGAAATTTTTCCTATCCCTCTAACGTTCACAAAATCTGGTGGTCACACAGTTTGATTCTGTGCTTTCTCACCAGATTTTTTTTGTCTCGACATCAAATGGTCCGCCTTCGGCGGGCAACGTGGCTAGTTGTTAATTAATATATATACTTTTCTTTTCATTACAAAAAAGAATCTTGTAGAATTTCCGCAGTTATTTATTTAAAATATGTTTAGCAACATTGTAAACTATAAAAAAACAAACAAATTATATAATCCTAAAATTATGAATATCATAAATAATAGGAAATAAATTATATTAATATATTCAAGTTCATATTAAAAAAAAAAAAAATAATAATTATCTTGACAGCAGAATGCTATTTTTGTCACCTGACTGTGATTAAAATAAACTCCTCTCTCACGTTAATTAAAAATTTAATAAGGAAAAAAAAAACAAAGATTTTTTTCCTTTGAGGTCACTCAGCATATATAGGCTATATTAAAGGAAATAAGCAATCAAGTTGCAAAACTCCGGCTACCATTTTTTGAAATTTGGTTCTTGGGTGTTCACTGCAGATTTTATTAACTCCTTAGGACTATAAAATTGTCAAGTTTCCAACTTTTCTTTTGATAATTCCAGAAATATATAATGATATCATATATTTTTTTATTGCATATTCTAAAAGATGCCATTTTCCTGATTAAAATGATATACAACACTTGTAAATACTTTTATATCAATTTATAAAAATATCTCTTTTTAAGTTTGAAGTGAGCCCGACCGCCATTTTTTTTTTTTTAATATCACAACAATAAACAAAAAAATTTAATTATTTAAAATTTTATTTTAATCGATATTTTCTAACATATGATGTTTTTCTTTTAATTAATTATTTATTTATTCATTTCAATTGCAAATGATTCCAAGGCAATATGTTTATTATCTTTTTATATAATAAATAATAATAATAAAGATTTAATTGAATGTTTTCTTAAAATAAAACTAGAGTAAAACAAAGAAAAAATTCACATGACCTTGTATCAAACAAGAAATAATTAGAGACAATGTGTGTGTTTTGCTATTTTGTTAAGAAATTAATCATATATCAGATTATCAAAATAATTGAGGTCAACAATTAAAAATTATTTTTAGTTAAATTAATGCAGGAAATATTTCGTTAAATGCCAAAATCTCTCTCTCAATAATAGAGAAAATTATATAATTATGAAATTTAATTAATGTTAAAATAAGAAACAAAATGTGCTTGGATCATACGTAATGTAATTAAAATATTAAGTGTGGTTTAATGTCTTAAGATGCTGAAAAGACTTAGAAAAAATAAAAAAAAAAAAAACAACAACAAAGAAAAAAGGTTATACTCACCATTTTGGTGATGATGACATCAGCATGTATTATTACGCAACAAACAAGAGCATATTCATTAAATATTGAAAATTATAACAATGAGAATCCAATTAAATTTTAATAATAATAATTTTGAAATTTAATTATAAATAAGAGAATTAATTAATTAGAAAGAAAAAAAATTAACAAAGTCAATATAATTTTTAATTCATTTATTTTGGAGGTTAATTATTTAATATTAAATCACACTCTAACATGATAATAATTTAAATACAACGATGTCAAGTTACAAGAAGGTATTTATATGCCCGTTAAATGATTTTATTGGTGCTTTAAAGCTTCCTTTAGTTTGGATGCACAAACGTGCTTTAAAGTAAACTTTAAATTGCAAATAAAGAAGAAAGAAATGCATTTATTCGAATTATTATCATAAATAAAATCACAATTGTTATAATTTTTAAATATCTTTAATTAAATTTCTCATTATTAAAAATTAAATTTAATAATTTAATTTTTGTTTACATTGTAGAAAATATTGTAATTAAATAATGACCTCTACTAATTGTTTGAATTTGTTCCCCTCTATTTAATTGAAATTCTCCATTGTGAAAACATTTCTATTAAGGGGCGCGTCTCGGAAAGTCGTTATAAGCGATTAATTCAAATAAGTGACTCTGGTTACTCTGGGAGGCATCAGATGGCGTTAGTTCTGTTCATATATCTTTGGCTTTTAGCAAGTATCTCTGTCCTTTTCTAGTAGAATGGCAACGGTGTATAATGGTTGATCTGGCACCTATGCAAACAATAAAGGCTCAAACAGACAGAACGCGAAATTCGCGTCGCTTGGCGTTTTTTCAACGCCGCGAAAGGGCGCGAAATGTTGTATAAGGCAAGACTGTATCATCCCCGTCACACAGGGGGCGAACTTACGCGGCGTAAACGCTCTCTTTCGCGCGACAGCTTTTTTCGAGTTGTACAAATTTACAACTCCTTCGCGCGAACAGGCGAACTATCATCAAGATGAGTGATGTTAATGAAAAATATACATATACACAATACCGGATCGTACGCCCAGATAACGCTGCCAGTGTGGCTTAGCAAAAACGCATTTCGTCGCGAAATGCGCGCGTAGCCTGAGCGTCGCGAATTTCGCGTTCTGTCTGTTTGAGCCTTAAGGCTCTAACAGACAGAACGCGAAATTCGCGTCGCTTGGCGTTTTTTCAACGCCGCGAAAGGCCGCGAAATGTTGTATAAGGCAAGACTGTATCATCCCCGTCACACAGGGGCGAACTTACGCGGCGTAAACGCTCTCTTTCGCGCGACAGCTTTTTCGAGTTGTACAAAATTACAACTCCTTCGCGCGAACAGGCGAATCATCAAGATGAGTAATGAAATAAAAAAAACTTATAGAGTTAAAAACACTTGTTTTTTCGCCTCTAACTAAATAAAAGTAAATAATATTAAAGTTATATTATAGTCTATATTTAATAAGACTGTAATAAATATGTTTTTTGTTGGCAGCCAATCTATGATTAGTAAAAAGTCCGAATCGAGGTAATTGAATAGTATTATCTTATTCTAATTTATAAGCCTCGAAAAATATTTAATCAAAGTTATCATTAATAAAATAAGATTTTAAAAAAATCTAATTTTCCAATGATATTCTATTTCTTTCGTAATATAATACTTTATTTATAAAATATTTATAAATTCATTAAATAAAGGTTGTTGAAACATATACACAATACCCGATCGTAAGCCCAGATTACGCTTCCTGTGTGGCTTAGCAAAAACGCCTTTCGCCGCGAAATACGCGCGTAGCCTGAGCGACGCGAATTTCGCGTTCTGTCTGTTAGAGCCTTTAAAACTCGCTAGCTAACTGAGCCAGCCTGAGCCAGGCTTCTTGAATTAGAGAAAAATAATATTAACCACGCGCGCTTTTCAAAATATACATATAATATAAAACATTAACTTTATATATATTATATATTAAAAACTGAGGGAATTACACGACATAAGAAATTCGCCCGTCCCAGGGGGGCAATTGTTAGCCAAAGGTCCCTGAAAAAACGACGCTTAAATAAAAATAAAAAATTAAACTATTGTTTGCCGTAAGCCAAAAAATTTTGGTCCCGAAAAAAAATTTTCTGCAGGTCGGCAGAGTTTCTTTAAAAAAATTTTCCGCAGAAAAATTTTTGAGTTCAGCCCCCCCCCCCCCCCCGAAAAAGATTTCTATATACGCCCCTGGCCGGAACGTCTGTCTTAGGCCCTTCGGAGGGGGGGGACCTACTCGGCCTCCTCATTATAGACGCCTCTGCTTCCAAAATATTAAAAAAAAAAAAAAATTTTCCAAAATATAATTTAAATAAAAAATTTTTGCAAAATATAATTTAAATAAAAAATTTTAAATAAATAATCTCTATATAATATAAAGTAATAAAATAATAAATAAAAAATTTAAAACCTTCATTTTAGACCAGGGAGCGTACAAGTATTACGTAACTCAATTTGGGGGAGGGAATTTTTCCATAAAAAAACCGCTGAGGACCAGTTTATATATATATATATATATATATTTTTTTTTTTTTTTCAACATTCACATTCACACTCACACTCACACACTCATTCACACAGTCTTTTCGGCAACTTAGGCCATTTAAGACTTTTAGACGATATCCGTTATTGATTATTATACAAATTGGGGGTCCAGGCATTTTTATTTAAGCCCAGTGTATATGTAAACCTATATATTGGCTTATAAAATTTTTATTTTTCCATAGACATCCGCGGTCCAGTTCTAATAAGCCCGCGGTTCACAAGTGGGCCGCGGTTCACGGGTTGGGAACCGCTGTTCTATTGTATAGTACGCCTTATTTATTATTATTTTGTTCTCCTAAGTTCATAGACGCCGGCACTAGAGTGGGGGCAAGGGTACATTGACTTCTCTGGCATCCTTCAGAAGGGGACAAGGGGGAGGCAATGTCTTCTTTTATTTAATTTATTTTTAAAAATGTACCATTTTTTAAAATAAAATTTTTTATTATTAGGGGAATATTTAATCATAGACCACATTTTTGCATTAAATATTTATTAAAATTATAAATACTGTTCAACGTTTTGACTGCTTATTCTGCAGCCGTTATCAAGTACTGTGCACTTGCTCCGACTCAAGTGAACTAACTTTTTTAAATTAAAAAAAATTAAAAGAGCAAGAAATTGATTTTCCAAAATATTTTATATATTGTATTTCGGCCGTGGTATAGTTGGTAGGGTACAGACCTTCTATATCAAGGGTCCGGATCTCAGGCAGTCCGATGATTTTATTTAAGTGGGGGTAAAAAAAAATTGGCCCGGTAAAGCCTTTGACCAGGTCTGGCACTCCGGACTCTGCTACAAGCTAGCAGACCTCGGATTCAACCGCCGCCTGTTTAAAGTGATCGCCGACTACCTGGAGGACAGGAACTTCCAAGTGTGCATAGGCTCTTCAAGATCCACCCCCAGGTCCATCCGCGTTAAAGTTCCCCAGAGCTCAAAAATCGCGCCGCACCTCTTCAACTGCTTCGTCACGGACATCCTCACCAAGGAAGGCGTATGCCTGGCCCAGTACGCCGACGACACAGCCTTCGACGCCTCAAAAGTAGGGCTGGACGGTAATGGATTTTCATTACCGACCTCGATAATGAAAAAAACCGGTTTTTCTCGAAAGTCGGTAAAACCGGTTTTTCTCGAAAGTCGGTAAAAACCGCAGAGGCGTACCGAGGGAGTTGGAGGCGGAACATTTTTTTCTTTTCGCGGAACCAAAATTTTTTCCCGTCCGGAAATATATTTTACCTTTTTTTTAGAGACGCCAATTTTTTGCCGCCCGCGGAACCAAAGTTTGCCGCCGCGGAACATTTTTTTTCGCGGAACCTAGGCTTTCCAGGTTTTTACCGTAAGTCGGTTTTTACCGACTTTCGAGAAAAATCGGTTTTTCCGAATTAGAGGTTCGTTACCGCGTTTTCGGTAAAAAATTTTTATAAACCGGTTTACCGTTCAGCCCTACTCAAAAGCCGACCCCAGACGCACCGTGAACGAGCACCTGCACTCGACGGGCGAGTTTTTCAAGAGATGGCACCTCCATCTCAACGCTGAGACAACAGAGGCCATGTGGTTCCGCTCCAAACGGAAAAACAAACAGCGCCACCTGAACATCAACGGCAACAAAGTCCAATGGTCCGCCGCCCATGCCCGCTACCTAGGCGTATGGCTGGACCAAAACCTCAATTGGAGGACTCACTGCCTGAAGAGAGCCCTCGGAAGGGCCTCCACGAGAATGTTGCATCCCCTCTTTAGACAAAGAAGCCCTCTCGATATTGACTCAAAACTCCTGCACCGTGCCATCAATCGGCCCATCCTCACATATGGCTCGATTGCATCGCACACCCCGACAAGGAGCAATATCGAGAAAATTCTCGCTGCAAACCGGAAAACCCTAAGAGTAATCGCCGCGCCGCCGAGGGAAGCTCACGTCACCAACGAAGAAGTACTTATCGGCCTGGTAATCTACAGCCTCGCCGAAGTCATCGAGAACCTCAACATCCGTTTCACCCCAAGACTGAAGAGCCACCAGGAAGACGTCATCAAGAGGATCGCCGAAGACGCCGATGCAAAGCCATACGGCAAACGTCACACCGAAAGGATCACAGATCCCTACGGTATGACCTCTCATTAACCTCCCCCTCCACCTTTCCTTTCCCAAAATTCCCTCCAACACCGCCGCAAAGGGGATTTTCAAAAAATTTTCCCCTTCTCTCTCTTTCTCTTACAGCGTCCCACAAAACACCCTCCATGCACTTAATGGCGGTCAAAGCGATTAGCGCTGAAACCGCTCATACACTTATAATTGTAATACGTGGGACAGTTTATCTGTGCTATCCCCCCTAGTTGTAAGATAGTTCATTGTATTTAATTATAAGGCTTGTAATATTGTTTATTTTATTGTACATTGTAATAATTGTCAAATAAACGTTTTTCGAATCGAATCGAAATTGGCCTGGCAAGATCCGGATCCTTATTCTGGGAGCTATTCTTAGCCCAAATCCATTGACAGAATTCGGTCCTCACATTTTGCTTACTCAACTCCCTTCCCCCCCCCCCCCCCCCTCCAGCGCCCGCTCTATTTCCTAATGTGTTTTATTTCAATTTTTTTTTTGTTTTTTGACAAAAGTGCTTATTTCATTAAAAGGCCTAATGATTTTTTTACTTTCTCTTACCTATGTATATATGTAATATATATATAGAGAGAAAGTATTGGATTCATGTCAAAAATTCGATGTCGAGATTTTGATGGATCTTCAAGTTTTGAGGTCCCCTGAATCCAAAAAAGTGGTTTTCGCGACATGGTCTGTCTGTGTGTGTGTCTGTGTGTGTGTCTGTGAACAAAATATCTCAAGAACGAAAAGAGCTAGGAGGTTGAAATTTTATATTTAAGTTAGGCACCCTCATGGGACGTGACACGAAGCTTTTGAACAAAATCGGCCCAAAAGTACTAGTACTTTACTGATGTAGTTTTTCAGTTTTTTTCGATTTTCTCAAAATTTGCTCCAACGATTTTTTTTAAAATTCAAAAATCAATTATTTTTTATATTCTCTTTAAAATGTATATTCTCATTTTGTGATTGAAATCTTCTGAAGACCACTTTACTCTTGTACTCCATAGAAAAGATAGGAGAAATGGTTGCCATGGTAACAAAATATAAATATTTTTCCACACTTATAAATTTTACATCTTGAAAATCGAATGTACCCTACTGTCGGAAACTAAATACATGTCGACACAAAAAATCTGGTGGGACAAGCACAGTACACAACTTTCGATTACCGAAGGTAAGAGAAAGTTGTGTGCTGTGCGCCAGTCACACCAGATTTTTTTATTTACCCTTCTTGTTGAATCCGCCGTTGCTTGTAATATATTATCTGAATACAATATTACTATTTTTGTATATTTTTCAGAGAAAATTACTTAATTTAATTTTGCTGGAATATCATTTTTTTTTAATATTTAAAAATGTAAATAATATCTAAATGTTAATATTAATAAAATAACAAAACAAAAAAAAACTAAAAAATCATTTTTTCCCCCAAAAACTGATCTATAACTATATTGTAACCAAATTTTAGACATAAAAGCGAATAAATTTACAAAGTATTTTGTCGAATAAACAAGATATCCATTTGACCGACTGCTTACAATTATTTTGCTTTTTATTAATTGTATGTATATTTCAAAGAGCGCGCGTGGATTATGAAAAAATAGTATTTTTCTCTATAAATCAAAGAAATCCAAGCGAACAAGTAAGGATATGTTTTGCCAGGTATAATTAATATGATATTTATTGTTATTTTATTATAATTATTTTTTTGTAATGTAAATGGTATTTTAACAAGGAACCTGTCATAGAGAGCAAAGATGAATATTGGGAGAAGCGAATTTCATGAGTAACGTTTGCAACGCTCTCAAGCGGAGAAACCTTGAACTAGAGTTGCTTCAAAAAAGCTTTTTTAGTCCAATTTCATTCTAGACTTTCCAGCTAATTAATTAAAGGCAAAAAATTAATTATTTTTTAACACAATGATTACTAATTTAATTATCTACAACTTATAGAGCTCCTTTTTTAAAATATCTTTTATTTAATGCGATTAATCTAAAAAAAAAATTTTTTTTTTCGAAAATCAAAAAAAGGGCTTCTACAACTTGTAGATATTTTAAATAGCTTTAATTTAAAAAAAATTTGAGGTCGATAGCTTCAAAATTGTGGCCGCTGGAAAGTCCCAAAGTTAGCACACCGAGACGCGCCCCTTAATTATAATAATAAATAAAATAAGAGTTTAAAAAAATTTATATATTAAATTATTTAATTTCTTAATTATTAATAAAAATTAAATTATTTAATAATTTATTTTAATTATCTATTTGTTTACATTGTTGAAGAAAATAATTGAATAATGAATAACCTCTTTTAATTGTTTCAATTTGTTCCTACTATTTAATAAAAAAATATTCTTTCATTTTTTTCTCGATACTAGTGATTGATAAAGGCATAAAATTAAAGCCCTAAATTAATTATATAATTTCTGCGTTTCTATTTTACAATTTCTTTTTCTGATCGTTAATTTAAGCATTTGGAATGATCTATAATTTAAAGACACAGTCAAAATTTGACATTGAATTAATATTTTGAATATTTATTGGGTCCTGAGGACGACCGAAACACCGGCTTTTCATTATTAATTATATCATCGCCTATATTTTACAACAATATTTTTATCTTTAATCAGGATCCGAAGGAACTTTGCAGTCATGAGATTAAATTTAAAAAAATCTTTTAATTTAATTTTTATTTGCCGTCGTTTCGGTCGCCAATCACGATCTTCATCAAGGCAAATATACACGATCTTAGGTATTTTTCATGTATCTTGCCCTGATGAAGGTTTGTAATTGGCGACCGAAACGTCGGCAAATAAAAATTAAAATTTTTATTTAATCTTTAAGTTTTTATCATTTGAAGCTTATTTGTTTGTATGTACAGAACACAACTTTGAATGACTGAAGATAAGAGAAATTTGTGCAATCAATCTCACCAGATTTTATTTTGTTGATCCTTGATTGTATATTTAATTAATTAAAGATTTTCTCATGATGTGACTAAATTTCGCATGTAATACGTATTGAATAGAGAAGGTAATAAATAGAAATGTCCTGTATTTAGCAAATAAATGAGTGAGAGAGGGGGAGGGGATGGAGGGAGGGGGAGGGGGATAAAACGCACACATTAACGTCGTCGCGACGTCGAGTAGTTAGTTGCTTACTTCATCCTCTCTCGTCCTTCAACAATTCCCTTGATCTTAGCCCAAATTCTTTTTCTTTTTTTTTTATTCTCGCATTCTCTTCAATTTTTATTAAGGAAAAACCAAACCATTTGTCTAGTCAAAGAATAAAGAAAGAAAGAAAAAGAGGGGGGGGGACTCTACAATTGAGTGAATGTCCTAAAAATTGTGTGTAACCAATCAACAACCTGCAAATTAAATTAGATTCTCGATATATTCTTTGAAATAACGAAGCTTGAATTTTGTTTTTCATTTTTTGCATTTTCATATATTAGGTTGGTAATAATTTATTTTTTTGATAGCTAGTTTCATGATAATTGATTGTTGTAAATTGTTGATGGTCAAAAAATTAAAAATAAAAAAAACTTTAGTCTTCCTAAATCTCACAAAATCTAAGCATTAAATCTAATATGCAATTAAAATTTAAATCCTAATGTCTGTGAGATTTAAATATATTAATTATCTAATTAAATTAAATACTTCTCGATATATTCTTTGAAATAACGAAGTTGAAATCTTGAATCGCAATTTATTTTTCATTTTTTCATTTTGACGAATATCTTCTTAACTACTGAATGAATTGTCATGAAATTTTCTCCAGGCCTAGAGGCTATCGTCCTAATTATTATGGCTGAGTTTCAAAAGATTTGGTCCAGAGGAAGCTGAGAAAATTGTGGTTCGTGATAATAATTGACCGCTCATTTTTACCGCTCTCTGCAGTCCGATTCACTTCTAGTTTTAATACCTTCTTAAGGCCAGTTAGAACTGCAAATTTGCCAAACCTCATCTTAATCCCATGAATAATTCCAGAGATATAAGCAAAAAAATCACATCACATACACACATAGGTATATACGCGGGAAAGTAAAATTTCTGTTTTGTATAATCCCCTATTAAAAAATGCGATCGATGTTCTTGCCACATCAGATTTTGTTTATATAGTCATTAGAGAATAGCAAATAGCCGCGTCGCACAGTGGGCTGAAATCGAAAAAAAAGCGGCCATAATTATCTTTTTTTGCGCGGATTTTTACAAAATTAAAACTATACATACAGAATCATATGTTCTTCAATACCCTTCAATATTTTCATATTTTACCAAAAGGGGTTGAAATTACCCCTTGACAAAGTTGAAAAATAAATTATGATGTGTGAAATATAAAGAAAAACATATGTCAAAAAATCAAAAAAAATATGCGTTTTACAAAAATGACATTTATTTTTACAAAAAACATACATGGGGTGAACTACCCCTCACTGAAAGGAGCAAAAAAATATTTTTTTTTGGTAATTACAAGCAATATGCCTTTATATACATTTTAAAGTATTGCTGATTACAAAGATGACTTATTTTCTCTTCCCTCAACATTGGGGGAGGGGCTCGAACCCCTTGGGCCCCTTGGACTCGGCTTCTATGTCTGTCATTATACTTAAATAAAAATTATTTGCCAAAAAATAAATATATTTACTATAATATAAAGCGCTAGCCACTAACTTCTGTTTTATGTTCCTGTTTACCACGCTCTCTCGATGATTGGCCAGAGACAGAGGAAGTGGAGTCAGTGAGGAAAATTCAAAACTTCAAAATTTTGCGCCGAAGGCGAGCAATTGCAAAATTTCCAAACAGGGAGCAAGAATAAATTTGATGCATTTGCTCGCCGAAGGCATGTAAGGGGGTCCAGGGGGGCTTTATCACTTGTATACAAAAATAATATAGTTATTTCAATAATATTAATATAATAAGAATATGAACAAGAAAAAATGAAATTTTTAAATATTGGATATTTCCTTTTCATAGATTATTTTTTCAAAAGATTTCAAAATCTGAGGCCCCACCTTAAAATTTTATGGTCATTTTAATAATAGCCTGGTTTTATTTTGCCCATCAGCCCTTTGTCACGTTTCATTATTATCTGTAAAGCAGAGAGAAGTTCATAAGGTTTGAGGGAAATGATTTGTTTTTCTGCCGATTTAATTATAAAAAAATTAATAAAAAATCGGCGGGCAAATTCGGGCAAAAAGTTCCGATGCAATCATGTTCTACATGTATTCTAGTTTCAGGATCTATTGAGTTTGTTAGGGATCCGCATGGATCCCATATACTTTTTTGAAATTGAAAAAATTTTATATTGCTTTTTTTTACTTACAAAAAAAATTTATTTAAAAATAAATAACTGAAATACAAGAAAAGCAAAAATATTTCCAAAAAGAAGATTAATTTATCTATGATTCAAAAAAAAATTCTACAAAATACTTTTCAATCGATACCGAGTGCGACCGATACCAGTATCGTTTCATCCCTACCTTCGCCCCCCCCCCTTATATACGGCCCTGATACTTAAGTAAGTCAGTAAAAAAAAAAAAAAAAAACGAAAATTTATTTATATAACAATTTTTATTATTTTTCATTGAAGAGATCTAATTAATCAGTTATTAAAATTAATTAGCTTAAGAGAGAGAGAGAGAACACAATGTTTTCCAATGGAAGAATTCCACTTTTGTGAACCCCTGATAAGGGGATTTCCCTATTTGACATAATGATACCACCCCCGGAAAATTCCCTACCCATTAAAAAAAAAAAACAAAAAACTCCCTAGTAGTTTCGGAGTCTATGCGTTACAAACAAAAAAGACTGTCTCAAAAAAAAAAGAAATAAAATAATTAAAATTAAATCTCACAATTATTATTCTATAAATCATTATATATATTAAATTTCAATTTTTCGTATTTTTCAAATTGCATTTTTTAGATTTTGACGAAACTTTCCATAATTCATTTATAAAGAAAGTATAAACATTAATTAACACATGTTATGTTATGTGAAACGGTTTCTCTTTCGGATATTATTTATTATATTATTTAAGGCGAAAGTGAATAAAAACCGGTTTATGGTATTGCACAAAAATTAATTAGAACTCACTCACCTGTTGCTGCTGCTGCTCCCGAAGACACCATCATCGGCGGGGGGAGGGTAGGGGGAGAGGGGGATGTTGAGAAGTCAATCGTCAGTCACCGACTAACTAATGATAAGCACCGCACACACCTTTTTTTTTCCTTCTTTAACGTTACAATCGGTTGCCAAGTAGGTTGTGGCTTGACTTTATCTTGACGACTTGTTGCCAATTGGAATTTATTATTTCTGCTTTTTTAAGTAATTCCGTTTGGTGGGTGCGTGGGTGGGGGGGATTAGACTGACAAGGGGGACGGTCAAGTTCAAAATGGGCGGGGTTTTTTGTTGTTGTTGTATTAATATTTGCACGAATTCCCGTCCCTCCCTCTCTTTCTCTCAATTACGTTAAAATCGTGAAGAACAAAATTATTGTTGATGTTGTAATTCTGATGGCCATGTATCTCGACAATTTGACCCTCCATTCCTAGTAGATTGAAATAAATTTTTGTTATAGAAAAGTTAAATTTTAAAATAATATTGCAAGAAAATAGTTTTTTTTTTATTTAATAAAGGATTCTTTATAAAAACTTAACGATTTTTTAAACTTAAAGTCTCTTTTTAAAAAGAAATGTACTCTGTGTTGGAAGCCAAAAACTTTTAAACAATTAAAAGAGGTTATTCATTATTCAAATGTTTTCTTCTATAATGTAAACAAATAAATAATTAGAATTAATTATTGAATTTAAATAATTTAATTTTTAATAATGAGAAATTTAAATAAATTAAATTTAACAATTGTGATTTTATTTATAATGATATTTAACCTATTCATTGATGTTTTTTTTTTAATTTTCACTTCTGAATTTGGGCCCTGATTTTATACTCTGGCTTTTCTGGACCTGCATGCTTTTGCACTGTCTAACTCAGTTTTTCCTAAATCGCGCCCCCCCAAAACGCCTTGAAAATTTTCCTATACAAAATATTATATTAAATTTTCGCTATTAGTCGAAAAATTAAAGTCAGGGGTTTTAATTATTTATAAAATAAAATTAAGGGCGCTAGAAACCGAAAAAAGTTTGGGAACCCCTGATCGAACTCTTTAAAGGCAGGTTGCTTGATGTATGGTTAGTTAGTAAACCCTCTTCAGTTTGATTCTTATACGACATATCTTCTTTTAAAAATAAAATGATGAGATGTTATATATTTTACGGTTAACGGTTAAGGCCGTTTGCATCAGAGGTAGCCATTTTGCTTTCAATTGGATAACCCTGCTGCCTTCGAGTATATGTCTCTGTTAAAGCCCAAAGTTCTGTTTAAGATTTACCAAAGGGGTGATATTAGAAACACAATCCTGGCCTCAGCATCCTAACTTCACGAATATAAATGACAGAAACAATCTGCAATCTATTCCTTTTTTGTTATACTGTTAAAAATTCTCAAGAAAATTTCCTATACAAGTATAGGAACTCTGTTTCATAAACTGTTTATGAATATATATGAGTAAGTTCAATTTGTTGCCAACCTAACAAATTTCTTGTATATTTTAAAATTAATTATTTTGGGTAAAAATTGTTAATTTTAATTTTTATAGCTTTTTAATTGAATTACTTTATAAAAATTATTTAATTAGTATTTACTTCATAAATATTTAAATAGTTTAGAGCGCGAATTTCAAACCAGAATTTAATAAATTTAGATTTGTGAAATAAATTTTAAAAGAATAATTTCAAGTTTCCTTAAAATAATTATAAAATAATATTAATAAAAATTCCTTGAGGTAGTCGAGTTATTTGAGAACGTTTAGACCAGGGATTCTCAACTTGTCGCCTGTACACTTTTAACGATTTCAAAATTTGGCGGCACACAAAGAAAAAGATAAGTTGGTAATTTGTTCATAAACTTTTATATTAATTTTATTTCATATTCTGGGTATATTAATATTAAACCACCAAAGTTTATGAAAAAAGATTAAAAATCATATTTTTTTTACAGTGTATTATTCATTTTATGTCAGCCAGGATTATATTTCTAAGATATATGGCAAGGTGTTGAAGATGATTATTTGAATATTTTCTAATATCCAAGTTGGAACTTATGTTCGAGGGTTGGCCAACTCCCCCTCTCCTAACTCATTGGCTGTGCAGTGTGCATTTGTTGTATTAATCATATAAATAAATGATAGACGTGACTTAATCCTGAGAAATTTTGTCTTAATTATGTATAGGTGTGTAAGTGTATGTAATTGTTGTTTATTACACTCTGCGTATTATTTTATTTTTAAACTTCTAATTATCTGCCATCTGGTAATTAAAAATTTTAAACGATTATAGTAAAAAAAAATCTGGTGTGACTGGTCACATAACAACCTTCATGAATTAAAAGTTGTGTTCTGTGCTTGTCTGTGCATGCCGAATTAACACCAAATAAAGCTTTTTGATGACCGTAGGTCCTGAAGATGGGATCGATGTGATTCCGAAACGTCGACGATAATTAAATAGAGTTTTTTTTTTATCACTTGCTGGCTGCCTACATCTACCTAATCCTAATTAATAGACCTATAAATTTGTATATTTTATTCAAGATCAATATTTAAATATCCTCCTTATTTGAGGTCATTTTTTGAATTAAAGTTTTGCTAATAATAATTTGCAAACAACGAATTGAAAATTTCTTTTTTTTTTTTTTCTCGCTACTATATATTGATTACCCAACGAGGGAGAAAGAGATTATTTACTAATCAAGAATATTTTATGTCGGAATGATAATCAGGTAAATAAATAACATAAAACTTATCTTCCTGTTTGGTTTTGTTTTTATTTTATTTACATTGTCAAATATAGGAGGGCTCGATGGTCTGGGATGTCGACCTTCTGCACAGGAGATTGGACCTCGCATTATTAAATATATTTATTTAACATTGTAACATCGTTTCTTCTTAAGGGGGTTCAGGAGCGACTTCTAAACGTAGGCCTACTTTTAAAAAAACTAGACTATTATAAGGAATTTTTTTTTTAAATGAATTAAATTCAAAAGAGATTATTGGGACATCGAGCTATAATTTGTTTAATGACTTATTAAAAAATTATCGTAATTGATTTTTTTGTTATCAAGCAAATACAAAAAAACAATCTGTCCCAATAATCTTTAATTTTTTTAAATTTAAAAATGAATTTATTGTTATTATTAGAGACCGGATTTTAAGCAAAATGCTTATTGCTCAATTTTATAAGCAACCATTTGATATTTAATTTCTATACGAATTAGGAAATACTAAGTGCATTGAGATTGCATTTTTTATGCTTTTTTTGAGTTTTTATGCTTTTTTTCCCTTTCGTGCTTATTTGAACTTATTTTACGAATATTTATAATTTTTTTTTTTTTTTTTTATTTATTAAAAAACACTTTTTTCCCATTCGCACACGCATACACCAGGGACGTATATAAGAGGGGGGGGAGAGGGCCCGCCCTCCCCCAAAAAAAAATTTTCAAAAACCCCGCAGTGCGAAAAAATATAGAAAAAAATTTTTTCAGCAGGGTGAAAAAATTTGGTTCCGCAAAAACAAAATTTTTCGCAGCGCGGGGCGTAATAAATTTAGTTTATTTTTAAAAAAAATATGTATACGCCATTGGTATGAGTAAAAATTGCTTATGAGATGCTTTTTTTCAACTTTTATGCTTATTTAACAACTTTTTATTCAAGTTTTTTATGCTTTTTTAAGCACTTTTTTTCCATTTTTTTATGCTTTTTTGTCCGGTCTCTAGTTATTATTAATCACATATTAATGAAGAAATTTTTAAAATAAGCTTAGATGATTTATTTAAAATTCAACTGTCAAATTAGTTCAGCATTCTTGCAATAGATGGCAGGCTAGTCTAACAGCCGATCGCCTAATAGCCTATATTTATATATTTTATGCTTTTATAAAAGATACATAATATTTAATAACATTTATTGTTAAAAGATCAATGAAAATCAACCAAATGCATTAAATATTATTAGCTACCATTCTGACATCTCTTGGCAAATTTTTGAATTACTTGATTTTTGGGCATACTTTTAATGACAAACAACGCCATCTTGGCGGGAAAAACATGCGTTACACCTTCGCTCCCGTTCCCCCCTTAAATGTTTAATAAATTACAGTATCTTTAAGATAGATTTCTTAAGAAGAAACAAAGTGATCCACTATTTTTAACGTGCCCTGTATTTTCTCGGGGTGTATGCTAGTTGTTTATTTAAATAATAATAAAATATAAAGAGATTCGATAATATCTTTGTACAAAAGAACAATTTCACAACTTTTAATATGATTAATTTCAAGGTTGCTTATTGTTTCCCAAATAACCTAGTTATCTATGTAACATTTATTTATTTATTATTATTAGCCTCTAACCTTTTTTTTTTTTTGAAAGAATATTATTTTACATGAATCCCCTCCCCCTCCCCTTCTTCAGTTCTCTTATTTCCTTATATTACAATCAATTGAATAAATAAATAGCCTCCTGTGGCCATGAACCTTTTAAATCGCCTGAATGTCTCTCTGACTTCAATTGATTCATTTAATTTTGTTTTTGTTTATTTTTACTATGTATAAATGTAATATTTATAGAGCGAGAAAGTATTGGATTTATGTCCAAAATTCGATGTCGATATTTTGATGGATATACAAGTTTTGAGGTTCTTTGAATCCAAAA
Organism: Euborellia annulipes; assembly: GCA_023213315.1. Lineage (NCBI taxonomy): Eukaryota > Metazoa > Arthropoda > Insecta > Dermaptera > Anisolabididae > Euborellia > Euborellia annulipes. The sequence continues at coordinate 19,926 of JAKCPI010008808.1, forward strand.
AAGTGATTTTGTTTGTAAACAAAATATCTCAAGAACGAAAAGAGCTATGAGGTTGAAATTTTATATTTAAGTTAGGCACCCCCCTGGGACGTGACACGAAGCTTTTAATCAAAATCGGCCAAAGGGTACTAGTACTTTACTGATGCACTTTTTCAGTTTTATTCGATTTTCTCAAAATTCGCTCCAACGATTTTGATTAAAATTCAAAAATCAATTATTTTTTAGATACTCTTTAAAATGTATATTCTCATTTTGCCATTGAAATCTTCTGAAGACCACTTTACTCTTGTATTTCATAGCAAATGGTTGCCATGGTAACAAAATATAAACATTTTCACATGTTCATAAATTTTATATCTTGAATTCTAATATATCGGCCGAAACTAAATATATCTCGACATAAAACAATCTGGTGAGACAAGCACAGAGCACAACTTTCGTTTACCGAAGGTAATAGAAAGTTGTGTGCTAGTGCGACCAGACTCTAGAAAATTTTGTATTTAACATTATAATTAACCTCATATCTATAAAATAAATAAAATCAACACATCTTGTCAAAGGGCGCCAGACATCTTGTTAGGAGGGGGGGTTTGCAATTAATATATACATAGATTATTAATTATTTATTTAAATAAAAAAAAAATTAAATTAATGTAGTGGATTGATTAAATAAAAAAAAAATTCCCAATGGGAAAAATATATATTTGCTTGTTTTTTTTTTATTTTTAGGACAAGCCAGGGGGGGGGGCAAAGGCCCCCCTGCCTCCCCCCTGGCTACGCCCATGCATCTTGTATGAAAAGCCATTTATATCTATAAAAAAAAAAAAAAAAAAAAAATAGCAGATGCCAGTATAAAATAGCAATTTTGTTGAATTTATTTCCATATAATCGGGAGAGAAGTTACTGTTGAAAGGAGCAGCCAAGGAAAATGAAGCCTTTGTATAGAAAATGCCGAAGAATACGTTTCGTACAAAATCGACTTATGGCATACAAATGCTTCATTTACTTTCCCCTTTCCCAACTTTTTTTTAAATTATATTTTAAGGTCCTGACGAAGTCCGGAAGAAACGGCCGAATTGTTATTTAATAAAGCAGAAAAAAAGAGGAAAAATTGACCTTGTAATTTCTCCCCCACAAACTCCTAAAAAATCTGGAGTGATTGGTCGGTCTCAATCTTCGTTAATTGTGTTCCGTGCTTGACCAGCAGATTTTGTCAACAAAGGCATTCAAGATGTAAAA
>JAKCPI010008809.1:0-154149 GCA_023213315.1 Euborellia annulipes
ACTTTCTCTTACCATGTATATATGTAATATATATATAGAGAGAAAGTATTGGTTTCATGTCAAAAATTCGGGATGTCGAGATTTTGATGGATCTTCACGTTTTGAGGTCCCCTGAATCCAAAAGTGGTTTTCGCGACATGGTCTGTCTGTCTGTCTGTGTGTGTGTGTGTGTGTGTGTGTGTCTGTGTGTTCAATTTAGCATGAAGGAATTGAGCTATGAGGCTGAAATTCTATATTTAAGAACACTCGGGACCGGGACAAATAAGCTTTAAAAAATCGGCCAAAAAGTACTAGTACTTTACTGATGTACTTTTTCAGTTTTTTCGATTTTCTCAAAATTCGCTCAACGATTTTGATTAAAATTCAAAAAATCAATTATTTTTTAGATGCTCTTTCAAATGTATATTCTCGTTTTTGGTTTAAATTGTTTGAAGCACACTTTACTCTGAAGTTTCATAGGAAAGATAGAGAAAATGAAATATTGCCATGGTAACCGAATTTAAATCTTTTTCTTTTTTATTAGATTAAAAATATTACATAGCATAAACTCCTTTCAAATGTATTTAAATTGAAAAGGCAGACGTGATAACATACTCGATAAGTAATTATTTAAAAAAAACATTACAATTTTAACACTACAAACAAGATAATGCCTGTCGGGGGACTGTTAAAACTAGCCGTCGAGACACGAGTTCACTGACAAAAGCAGTGGTAACAGTGACAAAATGACGTCAGCCCGCATAACCCTGCATAGGGAACGAACTTCACACTGAATTGCGTTACATTTCACGATCTAACCACCGCACAGATGCATAGCGTGATGTCAGTGTAATTTTCAAATTGTAACAAGGGACTGTTCAAAAAAAGTGAGAACAACATTCGACTAGGGTTTTTTTTTCAATAAAATTGTTATTTTAAACATATGATTGTATTTTATAAAGATTCCAACTGAATTCAAGTATAATTAATGATTATACTACTCAGAAAATAATAATACTAAAAAAAAAAATATTTGTCATTAAGACTCATAATTTCAGACATGGGACACGACAGGGGGTTTGAAGTTCATTTAATCGAATATTATTAATTTATATTACAATATAAGCGATTGGATTCCAAGAATCTCTAATATTTTGCATTTACTAATACTTTTTTTTTATTTATTTTTGCCTTAGCCGGGTGCCATAGGCTACATTTACTAATACTTATTATTCAGTAATAATAAGATGTCCTATATAAAATTTGCCTGGGATTTTCCAATTAGTAAAAAAGCGCCCATATGCATCAAAATCTCGACATCGAATTTTTGACATGAATCCACTACTTCCTCTCTCTCTATATATTAATATATAGGTAAGAGAAAGTAAAAAGTTTGAATATTTGTCTTCACGCTTCCCTGTTCAATAGGCAAAGCATGAATCATTATTTTGGAACGGCTTTGCATAACCAGCAGGCGCTCTTGATCAGTGGCGCCTCCCGTGGCGTGTGGGTGAACTTTTCGGTTTAATCTCTTCAACTCTGGTAAACAGGCCACCATTAAAGATAATAAGTCTTTTTTGCTATTATCAATACGTCTAGTATTGAGTCACTCTTGGGGACAAATATTTCATTTATTCCAAAATATAGATATTTCAAAACGAAACGAAAAATAGGAAAAAAATCCCAAAAACTGGTAGATTAGTATATCTATATGGAGGCTAAGATGTGAAAAATATTTCTGCGGGGTTATAAAAAATTTACTAAACCTTTTTTTTGAGCTCACTCGCTCCTCTCAATCCGTCTCTATTTTGTAAATGATACTACTACTACAAATACTACATTTTTTAAAATTTTTTTTCTTTATTTTTAAAATTTTAAAATACATTAAATCAGGATACTTAAAATAAAACAGCATGAAGGAAAACATTCATTTTTTTTATTAAACAACAAATTATTTATATGTATATAAATTAAATAGGGTGAACATGTGATGTTCAAAATATTTATTAAGTCTAAGGCCGCATATTTACTTATAACGACTCTAGAGCTCGGTGGCTTTAACGACTAAGTAAATGTAAAAAAAGTCTTTTCGTGAATGAAATACATATTTGGATGTAAACATCGGTGGATGATTAATTAAATTAAAAAAAAAAAAAAAAAATTGAAAGACGAGTTGGTGCTAGGATTTGGCGACTGCTGCTGATTCAGGGGCAACATCTTTGGGAGGCACCTCTGAGGGCAATTGTGGCGGTAAAGCGGGAATGGTCACCGGTTTTTCGGTGGGATTCTCTGGTAAAAGGGATTCTGATTCAGCGGGGACAGGTGCTTCTGGTTGGGGAAGGGCCTTTGGAGGTTCCATCTCCTTACTAGGCTCTGGGTATGCTGATTTGGATGCTGCTGATGGCTCCTCTTCTTCCTCCTCCCTGACTGGTTCTTTGGTGCAATCTTGTTGATCGATTTTAGCGAATCCCGTTCGGGAAATTTTGTAATTATCTAAAACTCCATATGCCTTTTGTAGTACTTTTTGATCTGGATTACGTTTTCTTGACATAATCCAAACGTTTTCTAAAAAAAAATGAAAGAAAATAATTAGATTAACTAATTTTTAAAATTTTTAATATATGAATATAAGCCCCAAAAATAAATATAAAATAAGACCTTGATAAAAATTTATATTTTCAGCTATTATATTATCATGAGGTTTTCTTATATAAAAGCTCGTAACAGGATTTCCCTTTACGAATGGATACTTAGGCCTATTTTTTTTTCACATATTTATAAATTTTAACTAGATAGAGCTTTGTTTGAAAAGGATGGAATTTTTTCAATCAATGCTCAAATAAACTGTTCATTAACCAGTCAATATATCGTTTAAGATAGCAAGTTTACGAGATATGTTTGTGCTAAGATTGGGCAAAATTGCACCTCCTGGAGTCGAACCAGGACCTCCACTCTTTCGCGGCGGGTGGCCCTTATCCTAGGGTGCCGGCCCAATAAGCCCAATAATTTATAAATTTAGTCATTCAAAATTTAAATTTACCCATATTTTCTATATAAAAAAATATTTGATTTTTAAATATTTTAAATATAACCCTATTAATTGAAAAATGCGACATAAATTTTAAATTTCTTAAAAACTATTTGGCATATCAAAAAAAGAGTAAATTGAAAATTATATCGACATTTTTATATATGATAGGTAGCTTTTTCGGGTTTCTTCTCTCTCCATTCATTTTATTAGCCTAAAATAGAGTCGGCAAAGCCAATTTGATACAGATAAAAATAACGAAAATATAGAAGAAATATGAATGTGACACACTAACTTATAGCCTAAGGAGCCTATACCTTACCATTTCGTATTTTGCGATCATGTCAAAAATTCGATGTCGAGATTTTTTTTTGGTATGGTATAATACCTTTCTTATAAGTTGATGTCACCTTCATATAACTTCTATTTTTTCTTTATTTTTATAGAAATCTGAATCAAATTGGCTTTGCTTCTATTTTAGACTAATAAAAAGAATAGAGAAAGAAAAAAAACCCAAAAACGTTCACTACATAAAAAAAAAATGTCGACATAACATTAAATCGAGCCTAAAAACCTGTTCATCTTTAGATATTCACTTTTTTATGTCCTAAAAGAATCCAAAATCAATATTATAAAATTTGGAATTTTTTTTGTGATAAACAGCCACAGGAAAAAATTAACCTTAAAAAATTTTTTTTATTGTCTTTTAAGCATCTCAGGACATTTAAGACTATAAATCATACTTATTATTAATTAAAATATGTATTGGGGGCCAGACATAAACTTAAATTATTATTTTAAATTTATTTGGGGTTTCCAACCAGCGATCTTAAATATTTATTTAAAAAGAAAATAGAAAAAATAAATTTTCAATTAATTATTGCATCATTTAACTTAAATATTCAATTTGATTTAATTTCCTTAATATATTAATGTTTTTTTTTATTCGAACTATGTATGCACTTTTATAAGTTTTTTAAATCATGTTTTTTGTAAGATGTATTGTAAAAAGTGGGGGGCTGAATGACCAAGGCAAAAGGCCGGAAAATAAAGAGAAAGTAAAAAAAAAATTTATTTAAATAAATTTTTTTGTTTAAAAATAAACAAATGAAAAAAAAAATATTTCAAAATTTTATTTATCTTATAACTCATTTTGTTTTTTTTTTATCGATTTTCTTTAAAAAAAAAAAAAAAAACTACTGTATCTTTATCAGTACGATCTACTGATATGGTGTCAAACGAGCAACTGGAGACAGAGAGCAGAGTGGCGCAGCGGAAGCGTGCTGGGCCCATAACCCAGAGGTCCGTGGATCGAAACCACGCTCTGCTAATTTTTTTTCATAAATTTTTATTGATTAAAACATTTTGTATAATGAAATAAAATAATCGTTTTACTAATAAATTTTATTTTTTTTTTGATAAAAATATTTTTAAAAAATTAAAAACTAATTTAAATTAAAAAAAAAAAACAAAAGAATACTTACGTGTATTTAAGAAAGGCCCACCGACCGGCAAGCAATTCCACAATACAGCATAATCATCATAATCTGTATTGAGAATATTATAGGAGAAATCGACAGGAACTAAAAAAGAGAAAATTCATTTGATCAGAAAATTTTTAATTTATATATTCGCATTATAATAATTTATTAATAAATTTTATTATATTATAATAAATACCTGGCAATCTGAAATAACGAACTGTCAGTTTTGCCTCTCCTAGTTTTCCTGTACTTCTCACCTCACCTTCAGTAATTCGGGTGAATCCAGTTCTAAAACAAGAAATATTTGTTATTATCCCTAAACATTTGCCACCATAATAATTTTAATGTATAAATTTAATATTTTTTGTGAAAGTTACTTTAGAAACATAAATAGTAAATTGATATTCCTTTGACTGTTAGTTAAAATTAATGAATAAAGTTGATCCTCAGGCTCTTAAGATAAATAAAGTATGAAATTTTTATAAGACCAGATAAAATTTTTATTATTGCAATATATTAATACTTATGCTTTACTTAATAATATTTTCAACAATTTTATTTATTATATACAGTATATCATCTGTTGGTCCATGAAGTAATAATGAAAATCATATAATCAAATATTTATTAATTTAAATAAACGAAAAAGGTAGGTACAGTCGGAAATTTCTTCACGGATCTGCCGATGTGTACTCAGCATACCCTACTTCGCGTTACTGGGGTCCATTAGTTTGGGATACTGAGTACACATCGGCAGATCCGTGGTGCCACTTCCGGCGGTACCTTTTTCGCTTATTTAAATTTAATAAATATTTGATTATATAACAATTTTATTGTAAAGAAATTCCCATGTTTTTTTTTTTTTATTCTCCTTCTCGGCTAGTGAGGCCACTTTAACATTTTAATAAATAAATAAATAAATATATAGACCTATATTTTTAAGTTATTGTATCAAGGGCGGGCTACCAGGGGACGTTCCACACTACTGTTTCTAGGGATTATCAATCCAAGATTCAAAGCCCATTTTTACTTTCTCTTACCTCTATATATGTTAATATACAGAGAGAGAAAGTATTGGATTCATATCAAAAATTCGATGTCGAGAATTTGATGGATATACACTTTTTGAGGTCCCCTAAATCCAAAAAAGTGGTTTTCGCAACATGGTCTGTCTGTCTGTCTGTGTGTGTGTCTGTGTTCACTTTTAAGCATGAAGGAATTGAGCTATGAGGTTGAAATTTTATATCTAAGTGAACCACCCCCTGGGAGCGTGAAAATAAGTTTTTAATCAAAATCGGCCAAAGAGTACTAAAGATAGGAGAAATGGTTGCCATGGTATCAAAATATTTTCCCATGTTTATAAATTTGACATTCAAACCCGAACCGAAACGTCAGCAAGTGATTAGTATTTTTTATTAAAATCTAATGAAATAAATTTGGCTGCATTCTTCTTGGGAAATTATTCCTTATTATCCTGAATAAATTTGACATCTTAAATTCTAATATATTGGCGGAAACTAAATATATGTCGACACAAAAAATCTGGTGCGACAAGACCTTCGGTAATCGAAAGTTGTGTGCTGTGCGCCAGTCACACCAGATTTTTTAAAAATTGTTTATAAATAAAAATTGTCTTTTATAATCTCTTGCGCTGTTTCGTCTGTGAATTTTCTTTTAGCCCATTTACAAGAGGTTGTTGTATATAGGTTCACATTCCATTCCATCATTTGAAATTCTATTTAAATAAATTAGAAACCAATTGATATACTGTAAATAAATGTACCTGGATCATATTAACTCAGAAAATTTGCATTGAGGAGGCAGATAAAGATACTTTTTTTTTTAATTAAGGTCTTTTTCGGCATCGAAGGCCATCCCCGTCTCTATTTAGTTCAAATGAAATAAAGAAATTTTAAAATGAATGATAGTCGACCGATGACGTCATTTAATCATATATTCTATGGAATATTAATTTATATATAAAAAAATAATAACATGAGATGCCCCCTTCCGACATGAGAAAAAAATATTCCGATTCCTAAGGCCTTATTAAATAGAAATATTACAAAGCTACTTTCTTTATACTTACAATAAATTAGTAATGTGATTTTGGGCTATGACCTTGTTGCCCTCAACCATGGAATAATTTGTGAGCATACATCTTCCGACTGATTCAAGAAGATTGAAAGATCTCTCGATCTCATACCATGTTCCCATGAACTGCAAAACAAATAGAAACAACTTATTGTAATAATTTATCAATTTCATCAGATTGATTTTTGATATATAAGTCGGGAATGACTTCCCCCAAAACTTTCTCGTATATTCTTTTGGAATTATGTCTGTGGTGTGTGTATGCGTGTGTGTGTGTGAACACAAATGCTTAAAAACCAAAGCAGCCAGATCGATGAAATTTGGTATATGCTCCTTACACTAAAATTGTAGATTTCTATCAACTTTTGGAGTAAATACGTCACTTGGAAGTAGTACTTTACCTTATAAGTTTTTTCAGAAATTTCGAAATTTTCAATTTTTTTGTTATATCATGATAAATTACTCTATTCTAAAAGGTTTTTATTCTTTGACATTTTTTCGAAAACTCAACAGTTTTTGAAATAATCAAAGAAGAAAAAGACATTTTTCGTTAATTTTAATAAAAAATCTTAACAAAATCATACCGGTGTCATTAAAAAAAAAGGGGTAAATTTAAACAAATTCGTTTGTGCGAACAATCGTATTGTTAGGAGTTGCCAGGAGCTTCTATGAGCTCGAGGCAAACAGCACTTTGTCCTGATGAAGGCCGGAATATCGGCTGAAATGTTGACAAGCGTGTGAAATAAAGCTAAAGATAAATATATTTTTTCTTTATTGCTTTTGGCTGCCCACTACTCTATATATAAATTATAGTTAGATATTGACCCTTTTGAGGTTGAAGTCTGTCATAGGCACATGCTCCGGACATCTGCCCAAATTGGGCTGCTGCGCTGATACGACTGCAGCCAGGAGCACTGCTGCAGCAAACGTCCACATGGCTAAACAAACAATAAAGAAATATTTTAGTTTACTTATTTATAAAAATAAAATGATTGTATTGCTAGGCTATATTTTTACTTTCTCTTACCTCTATATATATATTAATATATAGAGAGAGAAAGTATTGGTTTCATGTCAAAAATTCGATGTCGAGATTTTGATGGATCTTCACGTTTTGAGGTCCCCTGAATCCAAAAAAGTGGTTTTCGCGACATGGTCTGTCTGTCTGTCTGTCTGTCTGTGTGTGTGTCTGTGTGTGTTCAATTTTAAGCATGAAGGAATTGAGCTAGGAGGCTGAAATTTTATATTTAAGTTAAACACCCCCCGGGACCGACAAAATAAGCTTTTAATCAAAATCGGCCAAAAAGTACTAGTACTTTACTGATGTACTTTTTCAGTTTTTTTCGATTTTCTCAAAATTCGCTCTAACGATTTTGATTAAAATTCAAAAATCAATTATTTTTTAGATGCTCTTTCAAATGTATATTCTCGTTTTGCCCTCAAAATTGTTTGAAGCACACTTTACTCTTGTGCTTCATAGGAAAGATAGGAGAAATAAATGGTTGCCATGGTAACCGAATTTAAATCTTTTTCTTTTTATTAGATTAAAAATCAATTATTATTTAAACGCCCATTTTTTTTTTTCGGAGAAAACATATCTCTCTCTCTCACAAAACTATCTTCTCTCTTTCTACGCGTTTTAAATTTTTCTACCTATCTTCGCATTTGGCCAATGTTAATTTCCTATAGGGATTTGTATGTTAATTTCGATTCAAAAGGGGGTCCCCTTTGGAACTTTTTACGCATTTAAAATTTTTTTTTCCAATTCTTATGAAATTTTGTATTTATTTACGAATCTATATTGTGTATAAAATGTCCAAATATGAGATTAAAATTTTGAAAAATAACCATAGTTTATTTCAAGCAGTCAACATTTAAAATGCAAGTTTGAAACTAAGGTGCTATCGGAAACTAAATATATCTCGACACAAAAAATCTGGTGTGACCAGCACAGTGCACAACTTTCTCTTACCGAAGGGTAAGAGAAAGTTGTGTGCTGTGCGCCAGTCACACCAGATTTTTCATTCTCGTAAAACAATATAGTATATTCAATAAAAATTTTCTGTATACTCATATTTTTGTTTCCCTTTAGTTTAATTTTTGAATTTTAATTGCTTATATAAATGTATATAAAAAAAATCTGGTGTGACTGTCGCACAGCATACAACTTTCGATTACCAAAGGTAATGACAAAATGAGAATATTCATTTTAAAGAGCATCTAAAAAATTATTGATTTATGAAGTTTAATCAAAATCGTTGAAGCGAATTTTGAGAAAATCGAAAATAACTGCAAAAGTACATCATTAAAGTACTAGTAATCTTTGGCCGATTTTGATTAAAAAGCTTAATTTCACGCCTCAGGGGGGTTTCTAACTTAAATATAAAATTTAAACTACCTAACTGAATTCATTCATGCTTTAAATTGAATACAGACAGACAGACACACACACAAACAGACACACAGACAGATCATGTCGCGAAAACTACTTTTTTGGACTCATGGAACCTCAAAACGTGTATATTCATCAAAATCTCGACATCGAATTTTTGACATGAATCCAATTCTTTCTCTCTATAAGTTATATATATATATAAGAGAAAGTAATAATATAAGCGAAATTCAAGATCGGAAAAAATTATCCAACTATGCCATGCCTCCTTCTGAAGGGGTAAATGAAAACCCACCTCAGTATACTCCCATGAAAGTTGCTCTCAAGGTATCATTAATGATTGAAGCGAAATGGATACGAGGGAGACAGACAGATATGCGGGTGAGGGGCAAGTCATCTCTTTCTCCATTTTAATAAGAGCAAACGGAATCTCTTTGAAGAAAAGTGCTTTCTTCTCCTTCTATATAAACGATTTTACATCCAATACGCATGTTTTCTATCAATAACATTAATTGCTGTAACTGAAGCGAATTCTCTCCTGGAGAGGTGAGAGAGAAAGATTTAAAGGAGAACACAGAGAAAGCTGATTTCATTTCTCCAGTCTCATTTATTTAATTAAAATTTAGAAACAATCTTCATATACAATAACTTCAAAAAGATATTAATTTAATTATTTTATTAAAATAGAAAAATAATCACATCCCCATTAATATGAACAAATATTTTATGCATTAGTCACATAATCCTCTGCAGAGTTGAATTTTAAGATGCTCGTCTCGGGGAGCTAATTTTGGGGGAGGTTCCAACGGCCACACTTTTGGAGCTAACGACTATTTTTTTTAAATTAAAGCCATTTAAAATATCTAAAACTTATAGAAGCCCTTTTTTTGATTTTCGAAAAAATAAAATTTTTTTATGTTTCCTTCATTAGATTAATCGCATTAAATCCCACCCAATGGCCACCGGCCAAACTGGCAAAATAAATAAAAAAAAAAAAAAAAATCGCATTAAATAAAATATATTTTTTTTAAATTCGCTCTATATTTTATAGATAATTAAATTAGTAGTCATTGTGTTAAAAAAATAATTAATTTTTTAATCAAATTAAATAACCTAATTCTCAATAACCATATTTTTTGAGCCAAAGAAGGAAACCTGAGGAAAACACCATTTAATCTCAAAATGAATTAGAAGCTCGTTACTTATTTTTTTTTTTTTAATTACCCCTTTTCGGCTGCAGAGGCCATTAGGGTTTTAATTTTTTACATATTATTAAATTTATAATAGTATCGATGGCTACCGGGGGACGTTCAACACGCTGATTTCAGGGGGTCACCAATCCCAGATTTCGCCGCGCTTGGCATTGCTTAACAGCAACGATTGTGGTGACTGTTGCTCTACCCGTGCAGGCCGCCCGGCTTCGTTACTTATTTATTTTGCCCTTAAGGGCCATGTTACCGTTAAGAACTAATGATTTAATTTAATCTAAAGATTTTGTAAATAAACTGCAAATACGAAAAAAATAGCAATAAATATTATAATAATAAATAAAATTTATGTTTCCTTCAAAAAAAAAAAAAAAAAAGAAAAAGATGACAGAAAATTTTTTGTAAGATTAAAAGGAATCTTTTGTTGCAAATAAGGCCATTTCAGACCGTGAATTATTTTAAGCGCCAAATCAGAGATTTTACAAGAATCAAAATTATTTAATTTAATATAAAGATTTTGTAAATAAAACTAACTGCAAATACGAAACAAAAATAGAAATTAATTTAATTAAACTAAAAACCGATAACCGTTATTATGAAAATATATATTTTGGGGTCCATGCCATTAAGCCATTGGATGTCCAATTGGCTTAAATAAAATCATCGGACTGCCTGGGATCCGAACCCTCGACCCTTGGTATACAAGACAGGCGCGCTACCAACTATGCCAAGCCCGAGGGCTATAGCAATAAATAACATTTATTTTGCCTTAAAAAAAAATGAAAGAAAATTCTTTTGTTGCAAATAAGGCCATTTCGAATCGATAATTATTTTAAGCGCCAAATCAGAAATTTTATAAGAATCTAAATCCAACAATGCTTATTTTTTTATAGTTTACAATAAACTTGAAATTTCATTTATTATTAAATTATTGACAAAAATTGTTTATATTCAAAAGGATTAATAGTTTCGATATTAACAATAATCACAATTTCGCCAAAAATGTCGCTTACATCGGACTGAGAACCATAATATTTACCAAACCAGTAACTTCGCCAAATTGTTATAAAAGAATATAATACTCCATCCCCTGATAAAAATGAATTCTCTTTACAAAGTGTATAAAAGAGTTGTTTATTTAAAATAAAGAGAGAAGAAAAGGTGTTGGATAGAGAAGTGTACTGACCTGAAGAGCAGCAGGGCCTTCCTGGATGACTGTGCCTGCGCCTCCGACTCCTCACTCCTTTTATAACCGCCTAGCGGCGGCTCAAGTCGTGATCAGGAGGGGCTATGCATCAACAACCATTAATACGGTTGTGGCGGGTGGTTTCAGCCTATATGGGCTACGAGGGCTTGTTACTTCTCTTCTTTCTAAGCGGTCGTTCACATCGCAAACAGTAGAGCACACAAACAACGGGTTCCCACCACTATCTACTCTCCTATGCCAATTTCTTTCTAATGATATCGCAATAATTTCTTTATAATTATTATAGGGCTATATTGTAATTATAATTATGTAATTATTGTATAGTTAATTAATTAAATTAGAGGTAAAATTTCAATTTTTTTTTTAAATATTTGGACAGGTGAAAAATTCTGAATATTATTTTTCGAGAGTAGTTGTGTTTGTAAATAGATCTATATTCTAATTTTTAGTAGAAAATAAAAGGACGAGCAGCTATGTTTATTTCTTTATTTAAGAACCACAGCGACATTTCGGTCGACTATGCGACCATCTTCATGACTAGAGTTCAGTCAACAGAAATACCTCTTAAGTTCTTTGACAGACATTTCATAAAATACATTACGATCTATCATATAATGCATTCAGCGCCAAAGTCAATATGAGTTAATATGATAGTCGACCGAAATGTCGCTGTGGGTTCTTAAATAAAGAAATAAACATAACTGCTCGGCCTTTTATTTTCTACTACATATTGATTCAGCTATTCGCCTCGCTAACATATTCTAATTTTGTCTGTCTGTTCCTGAAAGGATAAGGAATATATACAAGCTAATATCCTATAGAATTCATATTTAAATTTTTATTAACAAAAAGATGCTAAATTACACAATCTTAAATGACTGTTAAAAGTTACTTTAAAGTCTCCCCAACTAATTATTTAAAAGAGTTATCTACTAACCAGTATTGTTAATAAATATTAAACAAAAAAGAAATGAAATAAAACATCAAATTTATCTAAATATGTTCATATGTAGAGAGAAAGTATTGCATTCATGTCAAAATCTTGAAGGAAATACAAGTTTTGAAGCCCTCTGAGTCCTACTACCGTAAAAAGTGAGAAAAATGGACTGTCTGTCTCTATGTTTAAGTTTGTTGGTCAAATTAAATTATTATGACCTAGAAGTTTGTAATTTTATTTTTAAGTACCCCCACTGAGACGCGAAAATAGGCTTTTAAATAAAACCAAAGAGTAACAGCAAGCTACTTTACTGATGTGTTTTTCGATTTTCTCAAAATTCGCTAGGAAAATAGTTGCCATGTTAACAAATTATAAAATTTTTCTATGATTATAAATTTTACATCTTGAATTTTAATGTACTGCCGAGAGATCAAATTGAAAAAAAATCTAGTATGACTGATCGCACAGCACACAACTTTCTCTTACCAAAGGTAAGAGAGAGTTGTGTGCTGTGCTTGTCACACCAGATTTTTTGTTTTTGAGCATCTAAAAAATAGTTCATATATGAATTTTAAACAAAATCGTTGGAGCGCGAATGTTGAGAAAATCGAAAAAAACTGAAAAAGTACATCAGTAAAGTACTAGTACTTTTTGGCCGATTTCGTTCAAAAGCTTATTTTCACTCCTTGGGAGGAGGGGAGGGGGGAGGGCCTAACTTAAATATAAACACTTTGGCTGAATTTTTAACCAAAGGAGAAGAATTACCTTATATAGTGAACTACTATTAGATTATTAAGTTCCATGTTTCTTACGAGTTCGTATATAGAGTAATTATTCTTACTGTATCTAACTCATTGGGTTATCCGCTTATTTACTATTCGGAGACACAAACATCTCAAATTTCAAATAAAAAAAAATTAGGGTAAGAGAGAGTTAAGTGATGCTTGTCGTCAGTTAAATTATTCGAACAGTATACATTATCATATTAATAATTTTATAGCAACTCTAATTTTTTTTAACGCTAAGTTTTTTTTGGTCATTTTTTCCATATTTGATTTTTGTATGCGATCCTGGTGGCTTACCAAGGTCGATGACAATGCAGTACGGTTCGAAATAAAAATAATGCCAAGGGAAAGTTTCTAATTGGGAAAAAATATAAATAAGTATTAATAGAGAGAGAATCATGCATACTCTTTAAAATTTTCTTTTAATAAAATCAATAACCCATCAATTGCAATTCTTGTGCATTCTATTTCACCTCTTTTGTTGGGATTGTTTTTTTTTCTTCTCCTCCTGACCTATTTTGTGATGTTATTCTAAGTTATCCTCAGTCACGAACTAACTTCGCTATACTTCATTCACATCTCTCTGGCTCTGCTTTCTTCTTCCATACACAATGCCATTTTTATGCAATTTGTCCTCTCTCATATTAGAACTATTTTTTTAAAGTGATATTCAGGAAGTCTAATTTAAAGGAAAAAGCATGAATTTTATTCTATATGGAGGACTGGTCTTATAACCCGGTTTCCAATATACATAAAATTTATTTTTTTCTTCGAGGGAGGCGCGAAATGTAATAAAAATAAAATTCTTGAACGGTAATCAGAGTCACATGACCAGAGGGTATTCTCCTTATTAAGATCGAATATTTTTCTTAATTAAAATTTAATACAAAAACATCGATCATTAAAAATTCCTACATGAAATTAATAATAATAATAATTAAAAAAAAAACAATCTTATAAAGTAGGCACTATAATTATTTCAATAGTAAGTCACTCAATGATCTAGAAAAATTAATTGGCCCAAACTGACTGGTAAATAAAGGCCTAAATTAATTAGCAATGAATATGGGGTTTATAAACAAGAACTCTAGTGCGATTATTAAAAAAAAAAATTGTTATAATCCATTAAACAAATTTTTATCATAATCCACTGAATTCGCCGTTAGCACTAGTTGAAACATTCTTAAATTTAATTATAATTATAGATAAATAAATAACACGAGGTTAAGTTTCAAAAGGATTTTATTTTATCTTATGGGCATTTCGACGTTAATACTTCATCTTCAGGGCTATGAGTTTGTGTTATAGCTCTGAAGATGACGTATTAACTCAAAATACGCATAAGCTAAAATAAAATCCTTTTGAAACTTAACCTCGTGTTATTTATTTATCTATAATTAAATGATAATTTACTTAAATTTAAAAAATTTTATAAAATATTTTTTTTTTGCAGTTTTTAATTAAAATTTTTTATTATTCCTCTTATCTTAATTATGATTTTTTGATTATATTTGTGATATGTGCAATTTAATTTGTAAGTTTATACATACTATCTATAAACTACATAATTGGAAGCTATAGGGTAGGTAGTCATATTATAAAATCCTGAAGAAAAGAGTAATAGTCAGTCGAAACGTCGATTGAATTAGTCATCTTATATAATTGCAATAATTAATTTCCTTTTATCATTATTAACTAATAATTTATACAGTTTATAAAGGAAAATTGACTCTAAAGAGTGTCACGAATACATAATTATTCTCCGCCTCCCCTCTGGAGTCATCCGAATCGTTAAGCCTTATCATTTTAATTTATAATCCGTTATTAAAGAGATTTTTCTTTTATTATTATAATTATATTTACATCTCAATTACACTTTAAGTTGAAAAAGGCGTTGATTATATGTTTGAACCTTTCATTAAAACATTCGAGTTACTATTTAGATACTAAATTATTTTATAATTATTTATAATAAGTTATATTTTAATAATTAAACAACGTTATCAAAGTAACATTTATTTGTCACTTCTTAATTGAAAAAATCTGGTGTGACTGGTCGCACAGCACACAACTTATTTTGGACATCTATTGTCCAAGAAAGAGAACACTAAAACGGTATATATAATTTTTGCACTGCACCACCACTTTATCAAATTAGAATATTTTTTTTTATCCCTGTCTAGGAATAAATAGGGGACGAATCTTACTCTCGCTATTCTTCTATTTTCAAGACTTTCGATTTGAACAATTTCTTAGCTGACGTGACATAATATTAAAGGGAGGGGGCCACTGTAAGGTGTGTGTGTTGTGAAGGTCAGGAAGCCAGCAGCCAAGGGCAACGACCCTTGATGACCTTCTTAGTCAAAGGTTTAACCCTTCCTTTCCTGGGACTTTCACCATTTCTCGATTCAATCTTACCATCTCTCTTAATATATTAATATAAAAAAATACACCCCTTTGGCTGTGGTTGCATTGGCTAACATTCACTTTCGATTTCAGCAGAGCCTAAATTATTAAAATAATTTAATTATTCATTTTTCTGATAGAAGTTGACTTTTTAGGGCTCGTACAGTTATAATTATTCTAAAAAATATGGAACTTTTTGGTAGAATCTTTATTTATGGTCATTTTCCTGTTTTAAATTTCACGCCCAAGTTAAGGTGTGCAAAGTGATTTTTTTTTATTATTCACGAAGGCATTTTCATGCACCGCTCGCTCGTCTCCGATACCGCTTCTCTGCACCATTGATGTGCAAATCGACATTCGAGTTGAGTGTTTAGGTGGGGACTATTAAATTCAAATTTTGCCAGCTCAAATACGTATATTTATTGTTCTTTTCATGGGAATAGAATATTTAGGCTTCCGCCTACTATAAACAGATAATCAAAGCAAAAGCAGAAGAAATAATCAGACCAAATCTAGAATTGTCACAAGCATAGAATTAGAATTTTAGATGAGAGATTTTCAAAGAAAATTCAGTATGATCTTGTCAATTGTAGAGAAATTCTTAACTTTTAGCTAATTAATATTTCTCATACTTTTGTTTAAGCTTTATCTTCGACTTTTAATGAAATTATCCTCAAATTTTTACTTTCTCTTGCCCCATATATGAAATGTATGAGAAAGTATTGCGATCATGTCAAAAATTCCATGTCGAGATTTTGATGAATATACATGTTTTGAGGTCCCCTGAATCCAAAAAAGTGTGTCCCTCAAATTGGTCTGTGTGGACATTTTTAACCATGAAGGAAATGAGCTAGGATGTTGAAATTTTATATTTAAGTTAGGCACCCTCCGAACTCGTGTAAATAAGCTTTTAAACAAAATCGGCCAAAAAGTACTAGTACTTTACTGATGTACTTTTTTAGTTTTTTTCGATTTTCTCAAAATTCGCTCTAACGATTTTTTTAAAATTCATAAATCAATTATTTATTAGATGCTCTTTAAAATGTATATTCTCATTTTGCCATTGAAATCTTCTAAAGACCACTTTACTCTTGTACTTCATAGGAAAGATAGGAGTAATGGTTGCTATGGTAACAAAATATAAATATTTTCCCATACTAATAAATTTTATTACATCTTGAATTTAAATGTACGGTACTATCGGAAACTAAATATATGTCGACACAAAAAATCTGGTGTGACAAGCACAGAACATAACTTTCGATTACCGAAGGCAAGAGAAAGTTGTGTGCTGTGCGACCAGTCCCACCAGATTTTTTTTCCTTTTTGTCAGTTTTATGATTTATGGCCAACTCCAGAAAGACCCTTTGGGCAGCAAGATAGATCCTTCTGCTGTTTCCACTACCCTACTTGAACTCATAAGGGGGTCCAGGGAGCGCTGCCTCCTGCCTAGCCGGAAAGTCCACCTTCGGCGATCCAAGGGTGCTTCATAAAATCTCGATTTCGAATTTATGACATGAATGCAATACTGTCTATTTCTTATTTTAACGTATATATGTAAGAGAAAGTAAAATCAATTTAAACTTTGATACCTATTTATTTGACATTTAAATGCAAACTATAATAAAATTTTCAATAAAATCGCTCAACCATAACTAGCTTAGTACTCTCCTTTTATAGGTACTCTTTTAGTAATTTATATGGGGGGCATATCACATTTTTTTTTTTTTATAAACAACTCCTTCTTCCTTTATGGAGGTAGTTGAGGATGACTATGAGGATATCGATGACTATTTAAGTAAACATTTTCTTTTCAAGTGGGCCTGCAGCCCGCATCGAGTCAATGACCATTTGGGAAATAGTGATAAAAAATAACATTTTTTTTTTAAAGGAATCCTTTAACTGCTGCTTTTAATTAACATACATTATGAAAATTCTTCGTTTGATATCTGTGCAAACTACGTAAAACAATAAAAAAATTACTACATCCACCCGCATTGGGATATATTTTCAAAATTATTGAAATTAGCTGTCAATCATACATTATCAAGAAATTGATTTAAAAGAAATAGAGATAGTGAGGAGACCCTTCTTCACCTGTATCTGCATATCCATAATTTCGTTCTTCTATTCCAATATCATAGGCAATCCAGAAAATTTTTTGTAGGTGGGTGGTAGTTTGGATGATCACCCTTCTAAATGAATAGGTTTTAAAGCATATAAAATATTTATTATAATTTGGAACAGTATTTAAAATTTTAACACCGTGTTATTCTCTGTTACATTTCTCTTTATTTGTAATTTTCGGTGGGAGAGGGGTGGAGTTTTGGACCCCCACATCTCTCCTCTCTTGGCAACTGCCCTGAAGGCTTAAATGAATCTTAAAAATTTATAATTTCAACCCAATAGACGCGGGTTTCTGACCCCAAGCAGTCCGATTAATTTATTTAAATAATTTGTATACCAAATTATATAAACAAAAAAAATATGTCTCGAGGTGCTGATTTTGAGAGGTTCCAGCGGCCACAATTTTGAAATCTCGACCTCAAATTTTTTACAAATAAAGCTATTTAAATCTTATCTTATAGATAATTAAATTAGTAATCATTGTGTTAAAGAATAAATAATTTTTTGCCTTTAATTAATTTTTTGGAACCTTTCAAAACAAATGGATAAAAATTCTTGTTTTCCTATGGGCAGAACTAACGCTAATAACGGCTTTTAATTCGCCCCTTAAATATTTAATTCTATTCTTTATTGTTCCCTAGATTTAAGTTTTGTTTGTATTTATTAACATAATAATTTCGTTAACTAGTTAGAGCTTTGTTAGAAATTTTTTTAAAATTTATTCTTCAGCTACCTAGACCATTTGAAATCATGATTTTATCAATAAATGCCAAGGGATGTTCCACGGGGGGGGGTTGTTTCCTCGGGGCTACCCACCCAATGAAATACATAATTTTTACAAATATACTTTAAAGCCAGTCTATATTGGTGAGTGCGATTTGTCCTTTGAAATGCAAACTCATCTCGCAAATTACTTTATCATACTATTTTATAATTTTAATTTTGAAAAGGGAATCTGGCCCGGAATGTATTAGTAAACATACATAGATAACCTCAGGCGCAAAAAAAAAAAAAAAAAAAAAAACAACAACAACAAATATATTTGAAAGGAGCAGGCTGTAATTAAGATGAAGAAAATTATTTAGTTTTCTTATCTGAAATATATTTCGTTTTCTTAAAGCAAAACGGTCTAGTCGTAAATTTTCTTAGGAGCACAAACCAGAAAAGGAAGAGAAGAAGCCCTTTCTTCTTGATTGATTGCGTCTATTTGGCCCTGTGCAAAAGCAATGGCGCATGTCGGAGAAGCGCTTAGAAAAGAGAAGCAGGAGAGGGGTAGCTGAAAGAGTCCCCTCTCTCTACTTAACTGTTCTTCTGCTTGCTGAGGTCAAAAGGACACAAGCGTGTTCTTCTCTCTGTCTCGACACTAACGAGACACACCGTAATGTCCAGAAAATTCCGATCAGGAAACAAAACGATTCGTTTCTACGGCTAGATACTCGAATTCTCTGAAATCAATTTCATTTCATGGAATTTATAAATATCTACTCCATTTTTAGAATAATAACCATAATCAAAAAAAAAAAAAAAAAAAAAAAAAAAATTGGGTCCATCTTTCACATCGTTTATCTTTATAGCCTATTATCTAACTCAACACACATATATTAGATTGAGTATCCATTATTATCTAGATAGCCTACACTTTTAGCTCAAATAGCCAGTGGAGAAGAAAATCTTTCATTTCCCCGGTCTTCATTTCGATTGCTTCTCTACAGAACCTTGGAAATATTTTTTGCCATTAGAGACCATTTAAAAATAAATATTCTATATAGATAAAATCAATAAATTTATTATGGAACCATTCGGAGGTACCAGAGTTTTTTTATTTTATTTTTCATAGTATTTATTTTGGCTTATAATCATGCTTAGCTAACACTTATTCCGACAGGCAGCCTAGAGCGGCAAAACTTTTCAGGGGCGGCAGTTTGGCAATTTATTTAAAAATTAAAATGGAGTATTTCAGAAGTTAATAATATTTTCCTTACGAATTTTAGTATACATTTATCGTAAAAAACATTGTATAAAACAAATGTATTAAGGAAATATGAACTAAAGAGGGGGCTGCAAATGGACTTTAGCCTATAAGCAGCATACTCTTAAATCCGGCCCTAACCGAACCAAGCATTAAATTAGCATGCTTGTAAGCTAAAATTTTACATTCCATTTTAAGATTGACTAAAAAAGAAATTATTTGAATTTTCACTGTTAATTTTCTAGTAATTACTATAAACTTTTAAATAAATTATATCATTCAGAACAGGAATTGAACCAGTCCTAAAGCAAATAGGCCTACTATTTAAATCAAAATAAACGACAAAATTGATGGAATGTCGCTGTGAGATATCAATTAGTGTGATGTGGAGGACAGCAGCCAGGTAAGTAGTCTCTATTTAATAAAACAGATTCCTTTAAAAAAAAAACGTTTCGGCAAAATTTATTGCGCCATCTTCAGGTGTTAAATTTAACCGAAATACCTTGTTTAAAGGAGTCTGTTTTATTAAATAGAGGCTACCCTACCTGGCTACTGTTCTCCATATCACACTAATTAATAAAAGACAAAATACTGAGCAGCCCTTGGTATTTATTGTAACTCTACTTAAATAATCAGAATCTAAAAAGAATTATAAATCCCATTCAATTGCAGACATTTTCATAAATATTAAAGAAATTCGTTATTTGACTTGTTGTTTATCATGCATTAGTGTTCATTTCTTAGCTAACCCTTTGGCTGTAAAAGAAAGAAAGTAAATATTTTTTTATATACTTTATAACAGTAAACAATTTATTATTCAGAAAGAGTTAATAATCCTGAGTGTTATTCCAAGTGCCCAGAGGGTGATGGCCTCTGGACCATGGATGGGTGAGGGTCCGGAAGAGATTCGGAGGCGATTGACCGAGCGGAGCGGTCAGGGTCGCCCGGTCAGCTAGCTTCATTGGTTTTCTTCTTTCAAATTACATCTTTTTTTTTTTAAAAGCCCTTTTATTACAACCACAACAATTCCTATTTTTTTTTCCTGAATTACAGATTTTTGAAATTTTCTCTATTTTTCAATTCTCGATATGGATTTTTTTATTAATTGGCCCAGAACTCCATGCAGCTTTGGAACAATGAATCGAAAAATCATTTAGTGAGTTGGTCATTTGAGTTGCTTATCAAGAAAAAATTAATTTATCCACTATATGGTACTAAAGATTCTTACTTTAAACTCGAAAATTGTTTAATTAACAGTTTTTTAATTAATTTCAATTAAAAACAAAAAATTTTCAATAAGGCCTGATGAAAATCTTAAGTAATGGGTTTTATCTTTGTTATGTTTTATTTATTATCTTGTTATAAAATTGCCTGGGGCCTGCCAACAGTCACCACAATCGTTGCGGTTAAGTAATGCCAAGTGCGGCGTTGGTCTCCCCGAGAGAATAGCGTGTTGATCGTACTCTAGTAGCCATCAGTATAACATTATTTAAAAATAAATAAACAATATATACTCCTAAATGGCCTCAGCAGCCGAAAGGATGAATTAAAAAAAATCCTATTTTCCCATAGTCCCCATCATAGGCTTAGCCAGAAATATTTGATGGGGGGGGGGGGAGTGGTTTCAAAAATTTAAGATTATTTTAGGACATTTATAAAATCATTTATAGAGTAAATTATTATATTTTATAATTAGAGGAAATGCGTAGTAAATTCTCTGATGATGTAACGAACTCATCAGGTAAGGAACAGTTGGATTCTGAGCAGAGTTGTTGGTCTCTAAGGAACTCGTTTAACCGGACATATCCTCCTCCTCCTCTTTCACTCCTCTCCTTGTTGTTCTTTTTGGGAACTTGCCCTTTCTCTGAACTCATCTCACCGCTACGTTTGACTATAAAAACAACACATACAATACCTGTTTCTTCTTTTTTTTTTGTTCTTCTATTCATTTCAATGCATCATCTCCTCAGGCGTCGTATTCAAACAAACCTGATGATGACGTTCAGATATTATATAGGTCGTGATGTCTTTTAATTATTTATTCTTTAATCATGATAGAAATAATAGAACGCCGTTTTAAAACTTTCTTTACACAATTTGATAAGGAGCTCATTTTCAAATAATATTTTAAATTTGTCTGTTTTTAAAATCGACAGCTCAAAAGAAACGCATGAATTATTTTTGTTATGTTTAGTTTGTAAATATAATAATGTTTAATTTAAAAAAATAAAATCTCTCACATTTTTGGGGCCCAGAAGTCCATTTGCGAGGAAATAATTAATTTTTTTATTAGTATCCAATTCGAGTAAAATTTATCTTTTCGCTATCCTTTAAAAAATCCAATTTTTATTCCCTTAATAAGACAGGAGTGGCCCAATAAATTTATTTTGAAAGCATTCGAGCAATGGAAAATTTTAATAGCCATTTCAGGTCCATTGTTACAAATTTAATTTAAAAGTAATTTCTCTCATCTGCCCTCGGGCTTGGTGTAATTGGTAGAGCACCTACCTTGTTACCAAGGATCGAGGGTTCGGATCCCAGGCAGTCAGATGATTTTATTTAAGCCATTTGGATACCAAATGGCATGTTGACGAAAAGCCTGTGTGTATGTGTGTGTGAATGTGAGTCTGAATGGAAAAAAGTGTGTTAAAAAAAAAAAAAATTCTCTCATCTAGTTAATGTATCACCTATCTCCATATTATTATTAATATTATGATGAATTTTCATTTCAAAAAAGTATAAAAAACAGCAGTAGGGACAAAGGGACGGAAATTTCATAGGAAATGACAAAAGGGGTATATAGAAACAGAGCGAAACTGACAGATGGCGGATGGATGGACTTTTTATTGTATCGGCTATAATAGGCCTACCTATTTTAAAAATTAATGTTAAAAAAAATAATTTACCACAAAATCACTGAAAATTTGAAAAGTAAAATGAGTTGAAAAAGAAAACTGATTAATTAAAATTTTAACAAAATTTTTATCTTTTTACCATAATCATTTTTTTATATTTTTGTCATTTTTTAAAGGTAATTTTAGAATTTGAATTATAAGAGATTATTATTTTTTATTTTTAGAAGCTGAAGAGGGCTAGAACCTGTTCAGAAAGAATATTTTAATACATTTGAATGTTTATACGATAAAGTAGAATTTATGGGTTCCCCCTTCAGTTAGGCAACCAAACTTACTTATTTGTATATTCTCCTAATATAAGAGGCTCTCTCGCTCAATCCAAGCTAATAGCTATACCCAGTGGCGTCATTTGAGTGGGGGGGAGGGGCAGGGGGCATTTTTCCTCCAAGGGATCTGATTTTTATAAAATTCTATAAAAATAAAATATTTCAAAATATATCTACGAGTATAAAAAACTGTACAAAATTAAACAATTAATTAAATTAAATATCTTTTGGTCAAATCTGAGTACCTATTTGTAAGTAAATTTTAATAAAAAAGTTTGCCCCCTCCCCCAAGAAAAAGTTGAAATGACGCCACTGGCTATACACATTCTATCACATTGCAGTGCAAAAATGCATATTGATCCTCTGGAAAGGAAAAAATCCCTGAAAAAGGCGTTAAGATATTATAGCTATTTCTTTTCAAAATGTTCTGAAATAACTGAAGAAGCTAAGTAGAATTATAAAAATGGCAATAAAACTTTGAAAGTATCATTGTAAATAAGCCAAATTTCCTTTACTTGTCGATTTTAAGTCAAATTTGTTTAAAAAAAACTGCATTTGAAGTATATCCTCGTTTTAAACATAGTATTTCAGAGAAAGTCTTGTTCCGAATTTTCACTTTTCTTTTCCATTTTTTTTATTAATTAAAATATCAGCCTAATTATTCATACATTCCATTATTTTCTCATAGATTTTAGTCTATCAATGAGAACAAATTCTCAAAAAAAAGGTGAAATTTTGAAATCGAAATTATAGAATTATCTTCCATGTTAAAAGCTCCAAATTTCCCTAAAAAAAAAAAATTCATTTCAAGGAGGGAAAATTGCCCGCTACTTAGCAGCAGGAATGTTCAATCAAAATTTTTTTCTTAAGCGACCTTGAGTCCAACAATATTCTGATTAGAAATTAAAATTTTTATTAAAAAAAAAAAAAGAAAAAGGGATTAAGTTATTAAAAATAAATGAAAATGAATGTTAAAATTTTTTTATCTATTTTTTTTCTTTTTTTTTCATGTTTTTATAAATATTATTAGCAATATATTTACAGAGTTTTGTTTGTTCATCTATTAAAAATAAATTAAAAATAAATCGCCTGTCGAAATGCAACTGTACAATTACATCTTTGGTGCAGTTTGCGCCACAATCAATCATTAAAAAAAAAAAAAAAAAAAAAATTAGCTTAAATCATCATTATCAACCAATTCTTACTTATACAATATGATATATATATATATATATGTATGTAAATATGAGATGCATTAATTTCAATTTGAGATTCTTTTAAAAATAGTTACAACATTCCTGACATGAAAAGATGTCAAGACAATTTTTCTTTTATTTTTTTAATCTATCTAATCCCTGTTTGAAAAAATATATAACTATTTATTACGTATTTATATATTGGTTATTTATTTATTTATATACATTTGCGGATTTATTTTTTAGTCCAATTTGCATTTTTTTTTTTTTTTTTTTATTAAATCTAAGAATTAAAAAAAAAAAAATAGAAATTCCCACCACCGAAGCAAATAAAAAGCAAAATATAAATTTCAAGCAACCAATGAATTTCTTCTCTTAAAAGGTGTAAAGAAAACGAGGGGAGGTGAAGGGAAGGGGGGAAAATAAAAAAGGGCATTTACCATCTTGAAGGGAACTTGATAAGAGAAGAGGGAATTCATTGAAGTCCGCAAATGCTTTCTTTTACCTTATCAACAACATTGCTTTGTACTAAATTCTAGAGAGGTTGTAAAGTCGAGCACAATGTCTTATCACAGAATACAGTTTGCCAACAATCTGCCTTGTTCAAATTTGCTCTTTTGTAAGACACTTTTCTTCGTTTTTTTTTTTAAATATAATTTCGATATATCGATTTTCAAAAGGGTTGAGTTTCTATTGCAAGCAATATAGGCCTACTAAAAAGATTTTGAGTTGATTTCACGGGCTTCCACCAAAAAAAAAAAAAAGAAATTATGAAACAAGAGAATATTTGTATTTTTTATTTGTAATTAACAAAAGAGTTCTGACTTTTATTTGAATTCTTATATACGAATAACCTAAGTTCTAGTGTATGTCTTTTTAGTTAAAAAAAAAACATTTTGTTAGAATTAATAAAAGATAAAAAGAGCCTAAATATGCCGAAGGGTCGATGCATGAAATTATAAATAAAAAAAAACTATATTTTGTCGACCTTTCGAGCCCTCAAATTTCGATCATTCGACCTCAAAAATGATTTCTCAGCCAATCAAAATTTTATTAAGACATCACTACCATGCAAACATACATACATCCTCACATATCTACGAAATAAATATTTTTCTTAATTTAAATAAAACTTTAGAATTAGGGTAATTATAATTTTATGATAGCGTAGTATCATCTTTCTTAATGATTTTTAATTAAGTAGAATAGCAAGGGACGAATTAAAAGAGCCCATCTTAACAAATAAAATACGCTATTTAGATTTGGCTTTGAAAAATAAATGAAAAAAATTGTTTTATACAAATCAAATATTGCAAATTCTACCCTTTGGATGATTTTACCCATATTTTTTTGTATGTGGCCCTCTGTAGTAACGATACAGTTACATTTCAACAATTTGCGCCGAGGGTTTTTACTTTCTCTTATTTATAAAAAAAAATACTACTATACAAATTTTAAGTCCAAATTAAAAAAGAATTTACTTTAATATCAGATAAATTTTTTATTAGCTTTTTTTATCATCTGAGGCCTTATAGATATTTTAATTATGTGAATTAGCTGGTATATGAGATTGGAGCCGCAGGACTAAAACCTTTACACTTTATTCAGGCAGACGTTTCGGTAACCATAACGGTTGCCATCTTCAGTGCCATTAAGTTTAAGAAACTTAAGAGTTTCTTAAGGTGGGAAGATATAATTCACATCTTAAGAAACTTAAATTGGCACTGAAGATGGCGGCCGTTATGATTACCGGACGTTCCGTCTGCCTGATTAAAGTGTAATGGTTTCAGCCCTCCCGACTCCAATTTTAATTATGTTCTTTTCGAAAAGGCTAAAGATTCTAATTCACTTGTGTTTTAAAATATTGTTAATATCTCAAAACTCTAGGATAATCAATTCTTATTTGAACCCCAGAACTCCGACAATTTATAAATATTTTTTCTTTTTCTTTCTCCATAACCTTAATATTTTTTCTTTAATTTCAACAAAACAGGATTTTTCATAAACATTCCCCAAGCCTGACCCCAAGTCCCTTTCTAAATCTAGCCCTCGAGCCTTGTTGAAGTGATTAGCGTGCTGGCCATTTGTACCAAGGGTCTCGGGTTCGCATCACAGGCGAAAACATTTATTTCAATTGAATTGGGCTTCCCCTTCTAAACTGCGCTGGGTTATAGTTTAAAAACAAAAATCCAAAAATTTATTTTACCATCAAAATAAAAGAAAAAAATCACATGGGGGCCAACAACATTCATTTACAAAAAAGATAAATTACTTTTTACATTTTGTGCATCGACTTTCTCTCTACATATTATGTAATAATAATAAAATATAAAAAAATTAAATTAAAAGAACACAGTGGTAAATATTTATATTTTTTTTATTTCCATTTAATATATTATAAGTGAAAATCAAATCGATTGATTTTCATATGATATAATAAAAGGAAATACAACTGATATGATACTACCTGGTTTTTTTTTATAATAAACTATTTATTTACATTATTCCTATATTAATAATATTAGAAGTATTTGAACAAAATTCAACGGTGGATATTGGTTTCTTTTATTATTTTGAGAACTATCATATTCGTTTTTATATCACTATGCTGCTTATCACTTTTTTTATGCACTTACTTTCTAGGCACTTTATCATTGGCAGTGTCGTAAACTAAATTTTAAGAAATTATATTTATATATTTACAATATACAATAGAAAATAAACATGGAATGTTCCATTAAATGGTGTCTTTCTTAAGCCTCTCTTAAATAAATATTGCACTTATTTATTTATTTTTTCGCATTCTTTATTTTAATGCTCGATTTCACGTTTTTAGTATTTATGCCAGTTTTATGAATATCATGAGATCTTAATATTCAATTTTGAATATTTTTTTATAAGTGAATTTATTTTCAAAATCTATTTTAAT
The DNA here is from genome assembly GCA_023213315.1 of Euborellia annulipes. Taxonomy (NCBI): domain Eukaryota; kingdom Metazoa; phylum Arthropoda; class Insecta; order Dermaptera; family Anisolabididae; genus Euborellia; species Euborellia annulipes. Next base: position 26,923 of record JAKCPI010008809.1, read on the forward strand.
TTTGAATTTGGGAGAGAGTATAAACCAAATTATCCATAAATAAAAAAAATACTTTGCTACGGTTAGGATAGAGATCTTGGGTTCTACACCCACAAGTCTCACAACTTGAGCTCACAAAACTATTATTTGTTTTTATTATATTGATTAAAACCATGTTTTTCAATCTTTTTGTAATTTTAGAGTTATTTTATTATTAATTTTAGGGAGTTATTATTTTAGGGAAAATTTATTAAAAATTTTAATTTTAAATTGTAGATAAGTTCGAAAATATATGTGTGACTAACATTATTTTTTGAATATTCATTCTTTTAACATTTCTGTTTCAAAAATAGGTTTTTCGGTAACTTCGCGCTTGCTTTTGATATTTTCGCTCATATCCCAGGTTGAGATACAGTGGATTAAAAATCAATTCTCATCAATGACATCCAATTATTGACCACAAGCTCGTCTTAGTTTGTGTTGAGTACAAAAAAAAAGAATATTATTAGTGTGCTCTAATATTCCAGTAGGCTAGACCAATTATTTAGAATTTATTGGGAAATGAATTCACTTTCCCTGGCAAAATTATAAAATAATTATCACCTATAGACCAATGAGTTGAGAGACGTGAAATCGAGCAAGCCTGGGTTACTCATGCAAATTTTTACTAAGTAATAAATTATTATGCGCCCCTGATAAATGTCTTATGAGTTCTTGAAGAGTATCAAAACTTAATTGGCAGAAACAACAATTAAATCGACTGCCGCTCTCACCCCCTGGGCCAATAGTATTCTCATTAATTACATTTCTATGCACTGAACATAAATGTTTTAAAAGATGCGCTTTTTGTTTAAACATAGCAACACATAACCGACACGCAAACGGCTTTTCACCCGTATGTACACGTAGATGTGTTTTCAAATTCCAGGACATTCCAAATTGTTTGCCACAATATTCACATTTGTATTCACGTAAAGCAATTGTTTTATTTCCAGGTGCGGAGCCACCCCCGCCTGGACCGATACCCCCAGGCGGAAGTGGTCCACTTCCTGGTGGTATCTGAGGTCCTCCGAGTGTACTACTGCTTCCAGCTGGACCGCCATCGGCTCCCGGTGTTCGGAGATGGACAACATCACTCTTCATATCCAAACCTAAAGGTACAGAATAAAATAGTTTAATATGGTATTGTATTTTATTATTAACTAAACTATATAATCAAAGTGGTATACCATCTCTTGAGCGAGTGAGATCATGATCAGGCCAATCCCAAGTGTGTCGGCCTTCGTCTTCTTCCTCCATACTGGCTGCCTGGACCAATCGTGCTCGATGTAGGAAACTAAAATCAAACAAAATACACTTAATTTGATGTTTATGGTACGTGTACATTGTAGAGTAAAATCTAGCTAGATTCTATTTACTCTAGCTAGACAAATCTAATTATGTGTGTACACTGCAGTAATTTCAGCTCTCCCTAGAGCACCGTAGACTGTACCTAGAGTTAAATCTTAATACAGATACAGAGATAATACAAACCTGATATCATCAAGATAGGGAGGACATAGAGGCACAAAAGGTGTGTTTTGTGCAGGTGCATTATGAAATCCTGGTCTTCTTTTTCTATGTGGTGTCACCACATAACTCCCTAGATCTGTAGCCAAAGGATCTTGTTCCTGTTGTTTTCGTTTTAGATGTTGTGGTGTTGTCATAATTGAAGGCGGAGTTTGGCTTTCTTCTTCGTGAATTTCTTGGGGCTTATATGAAAGATTGACAGGATCCAGATTTGAAGGTGAAGATGAAGATCTTGTTGTTGTCCCTGATATCGTCTTGAATTTAGATGAGGGTGAATCGTATGGAGGTGACGATCTTGATTCTGAAGTTGTATCATAATTTTGGTTTTTTGAATGCCGGTCATCATTCTGAAAATTTTTTATTAATTAATTTTATTATTTTTTAAACTTATCCAACACTAAAGATAAATTTGGAATTCTATTTTAAAAACAAGTTTTGGGCTTTTTTTTTTAATAAGTTCAGGGGGGGGGGGGGGGGGGGGGGGGATGGACTTGATGTGAATATGACTTGTATCTTCAGATTTTTATGGAAAACGAATGTTTTATCTAATCCTGAATTTGATCGATTACTCTAAATATATACAAATGACAAAAGAAATTTATTAAATTTTTATCAATCGAATCCATTTCTAATTTAAAATACTCTATTTTTATCTCAATTGATAAGAAAGAAAGAAAAATAGTGGAATAGAATTTATTATATGTCCGATGCCATATCAAATCTTTTTATAAATAAAATTGATAAAGATAAATTATTTAGAAAGTTTATTATTTTAATAGATAAAAATTAAGCGAAAGTTAAAAACGCCATTTGCAAATTTCATATCTTTACTTCTAACCTATTTAAAAAAAAAGTATTTTAAAATATAAAATGCTAAAAATATAGTAGAAACTTGATAATCCGAGCGAATTGGAATTAGTAATATAGTTCATTATTCCAAATTCTAGATCATCAAATACAAATTAAAAATAATTAATTGAGTAAACACAAAAAAAAGAATGAAATAAAAATACTGGTCACCTCACTGAATGCGGATTGATAATCGAGTTTCTTTTGTAGTAATTTATCTATTACAAAAGTGTTTAAGCTCACGAGTTCATCATTGGAAATAATAGCTTTGCCTATTAATATTGAGCAAAACTCAAATTTATTTAATTTAGGGTCGCTTCACTTCTAATTAACTATCTATCCCTCGGATAAGCTAATGATTTTCGAGTCCTTTCACATCTAGTTAAGCTAATCATATAATTAAATGATAGCCCTGATCACAGATCATAGGCGCCGATTCCATGGCTCGAACCCACCCAATGTTAAGAGAAGAGGGGCTCAGCCCCCCCCCCCCAGAAAAAAAGCATCACTAACGTTGAAAGGTTAATCAGGGCAAAATCTTAAAAGACTTAACCCTTAGCCCTGCGTCAATCATATTTAGGCCTCCCTAGAAATTTTTAAAAGTCGGCGGGGCTCCTTGGCCCAGATCATAGTTATTTAGCCAAAGTTCGGTATAAGACTTAATCAGGAACACAGGCCTTGTTTATTAAATTTTTTGGAAATTTTTAAATAGGCCTATTTGTTAAAATATTTTAATTTTTAATATTAATTTTAATTATTTTTAATTTTTTAATAATTTTTTATAAACAATGCCTTTATTAAGTTGATAACTTCTCAAAATTTTTCTCATATCTCAGATAGCTAATTAAGGACCGGGGGTAGTTATATTAAAATATTTACCTAAATTAATTTCAATTTTTATTTTTAATAATTTTTATATGTTATCTCTTCCCTAAATGTGAAAAAACAATTTTTTTAACTCGAAGGTTAAGCGTATTTTGGTTTACTATATCGGATAAGTTTGCTAGTTGATTTGAATCATCGAACCCTTAATTAGTTTAAATATACAGAGTTATTAGAATTTTTATTTCTTACTATTTCAGTTTTAAAACTAAATTATTTTATATTTGCTATAATTAGTGTTCACCTTCGTTTCTGGACTACTAGAGCTTTCCTTTTTAATTCGCAGTTCAACTGGCGGAGTATCCGGTGGTTGTGGGGGTGTATCATTGCTATTAGTCGTTGCTATCGAAGGTGCAGGTGGTGGTGTTGCATATTCTAATACCGTTGAACTTGTAGGTGTGGGTATCGGTGAAGTGGATTCTAAAATTTGTTCTTCGTTGCTGCTTTTGTTTGGAAGTTTGGTCTTTATTCCAAGAAGAGAGATGAGTTCGCCTAATCCCTCGACGTCCGTTGACTGAAATTTTAAAAGAATTTCATTAATACAATTGTTCTACTAATCTATTCTTTTATGCTGTTATTAAATTTATTCATATTATTTGATTAAAAAATTAACTTTTTGATTTCACAGTCGGAAATACAAAAGAAAAAAAAAATAGACCTAAAATGTCAAATGTAAAATGATTCATTATTTGTGAAATTTAATCCTGATAAGATAAAATTTTCTTTTATTATCTTATCAGAAATTAATTAATTTTGACAATTAATCTTCAAACTATTTATAGGTTAAATTCTATTTATGAAGCTTATTTAGGTCTATTCTCTAAGCAAAGACGTTAACTTTTAACATATGTAAACAGTGTTAATTCATAACTCTTCATGCCTCAAATTCTGTAAACGAAAACTTTAAAGCCTAAGCGTTAACATTTAGTCAATAGTGTTAAAAATTAGTCATGTCTAGGCATCTCGTCCTGTGGAAGGGACGTAAAGAGGGTTCCCTCTCAGTGATGCATTCTTCAAAAGGAGCATCCTCCATAGCATAGAAAGAGGTTGGATATAAGGAGCCGGTTGGAACCAGAAATAAGGATTAGTTCACTAGCTAGAGACTAACGAAGGAGGAGAAGTTAGAGATAGGAAATGATGTAACTTCACGGGATGCCGGTAGATGGCTACGGCCCGAGGCCGGTTGGGTTTGAGGTGAGTGTCTTCGTACACGAAAGCACCTCGGGTAAATAAACGGGGATCCCGATAGGAATTTCAAAAATAAAATAAAAATAATAAATAAAATAGTCCTGTCTAGGGAGGTGTCTTTAATATTTTAACGCCGTATTTAATACATAGAAATGGCGTCTTTAAAAAAAATAAGGTTATGATTTTGACAGTTTTGAAATGAAAGCAGCATGTTAACGTCGCTGTTAAAACTTGGTTTAGAGAATAGCATTTTTTAACGCTGATACTATTACTTTACTTTTTATTGATGTTAAATTACAACGTCTGTTTTTAGAGAATAGATCTGATTATTATTTATTGATATAGGCTCAAATCCCTTTTGGAATACTTCCTGAGAAAAAAAAAATATATCTCTATTTCAAAGGAAGTATTGTATTATTCCTTTCCACCAAAATAAAAATACCTGTACATAGGCCTGGCCCGTATAAAGAAAATCCAGCAAATGTTGCATGTGTGTAGCAGAGACACCCGGGAAATAGATAAAGGCTCTTGGTTCTGGTGGTCCTGGTTCGAGTACCCTCCTCATTAATGGAGAAGCACTCGCAAGTACTAGCCGATGCGCCTGCAATCGAACACCTTTCTCGCAGACGAGAGTCACATCGGCACATCGTGATTCGCTTAACCATGTGTGCAGTTCGTCTGCAAGCGTAGCTGGATGTTTGCCGTAGTGTAGAGTGAGTAGGCCTTGTTGTAGTGTCTGAACAGGGCCAGGACCAGGGTCCTCGCCGCCGTTTGGTTGAGACGGCGACGCCGCGCCTGTGGAGGTCGTCGGTGCCGCGTCGCTCGCCGTCAGCATCGTCTCGACACCTGAATATCAAAACAACCAAAATATTAATTTATAGAAATTTTTTGACATTTTCCTATACTACCGGTAAAGATAATAAACAATCAATGTTGCTTTTTTTGTTCAAAATATTTATCTTCTATCAATTCACTACCTAATGACGACACTGTTATATTTCGCTCATTTTTATTTTCTCTTATCTATATGTATATGTTAAGAGAGAGAAAGTATTGGATCCATGTCAAGAATTCGATGTCGAGATTTTGATGGATCTTCTCATTTTTTTTTCTTTTATCAAAGCAAGTGTTCAATTATAAGTGCGAGTATTGATTGATTTATTTTTTTAAGAAAAATAAAAAAAATAAAAAAAAACTTATTTTAACTTCTGTTCGTTTCTCTACCCCTTCTGTTTGATCTCTCAAAGCACATTTGCTAGTTTGGTTGCCTAAAGCACAGGCGCTCTCTGTTTTTCTGGATCCAAATATATAGTAAAACTTTTCTCTTTTAAAAATATTTTTTTATTTATTAATGTGGGTTCGAATATTAGGCAGTACGTTGTAAAATAAGTCAATTGGACATTTCTCTAAGGTTGTCAAGGCGAGAATGATTCTTTCAATTTTTCCAATACTATACAGTATATTATATTAATAAATATTTTTAAAATTAAATTGGCAAGGGGGCCTGATAACAGAGGAGAACAACTGCCCTGATAATTGGAGTGGAGCAATAGTTGAGTGGCCTCGAGACCCTAACTTGTGGAACGTCTCTCGGATGCCATAAACATAATTCAAATTTAAAAAATAAATAAATCTCTGTATGCAAGCCATTAATAAATAGTCTATATTTTAAGGCCATTCTTAAGAAAGATTTTCTATACAAATTTTCATTAATTAAGACTACATCTTCACTTGACGCGTTCGTTTCTTAGATCTTTTAAATTTTCTTCTTTTTTTTCATCATAAAAGAGATTTAGATCATATTTCCTAATTAATTAAACTCGAAATAATTATCTTTTGATAATGAAATTCTTTGTCCTTTATGAGTGTAATTACATAAAAAGATTGACTTTTTCTTTGAATCCTGCTTAAACATAATTTGCTTCTATAGATTAAAAAAAAAAGTTTATAATTAAATATGGTAAATAACAAAAAAAAAAAAAAAAAAAAAATGGAATCATCTCTTTTTCATTTATTTTTATTTCAAATATTTATATGAAGTCATAATTAATTTTTTAAGTCAAATGAAAAAATATTTAATTTCATTCGTCTTATTAATTTTTTTTTTTTTTACTTTTACTTTCTTTTATTTGATATACCATTGAATAGACTGTACAAAATTTTCAAGGGATATTCATAAATTTTTATATGAAGTCTGTTACTCAAACTGTTTATGGATTTTGGGTATATGAAAAAGATCATATATTAAAAATGAACTTTCATAAACCAATTTATCAAAAGTATCATAAACAGGTTTATGAAAAATTTCCTACACTAGTTTAAAAAAAAACCGCCACTCTAAAGGTTTGAACTCGAGCTCTTGGTTTCTTCTTTTCATATGTATGAAGCATATACCATCTCGCCCACTTAGTTTCTTAAGAATATCATGATCATGATCATCACACTTTTTAAGCTACTTAAATTTGAATTTTTTTTTTTTACTTAATAAACTAATAGGCCCTATATGAATTTATGTAATAGACACCAGAAGGACCTCTTCCACTGCATTGATTTAATCTATATATATATATAGGGGGGGGAGAGAATAAATAAAACTTTAGCATTACATTTGAAAAAATTGGAATCTAATTTCATAAATGATAGGGCATTATCTAACCTTTGCTTAGGCCTATTGCACCCAAGCCAATATAATTGCACACTTGTTGAAGAGATTGTAAATGGGATTATCTTTAAATAGGATAAAAAGGCATATGAATAATCAAAAGAATGTATCGAGACGACTTTGATGAGTCATAAAATGAAGACATTCCCCCACTCCGCTCAACCACCCACCCATAACAAGCCTTTCTTTGGCATTTCGCATGGCTAATTTATCATTTTAACGATCCATTACACGCCAAACTATTAAACATTTAGATTATAAACATGTGATTAGGACTTTTTAACCCTTTATTTACAATATTATATTTTTTTTAAATAAAGGTAAATTTCAATTTCTTTAAAGAATAAATATTTTAAAGAATCTCTATCTGGGATTTATAAATTATAAATTTAATCAGTAAAGTAATGTGATCTTTTTAATGATTATTTTATTAATATAACCAGGCCTTGATTTATCGTCAAACTTTCTATTTCAAAAATAAGGAAACACTTGTTTTTCTCTCCTTAGAGAAAAAGATAAGGGCGCTATTTCTCTCTCTAGAAGAATTCAAACGTTTCCTTATTTATTAAAACATAATACCAAAAACCAAAAAAAAAAAAAAAAAATGGTGTGACTGGTCATACAGCACACAACTTTCTCTTGCCTTTGTTTGCCTGTGCTTGTCACACTAGATTTTTTCTGTCGATATATTCTATATTTAGTTTCCACTGATATATTAAAATTCAAAATTTAAATAAAGTTTTAATAGAGTTTAATAAAGAATCTTCATTAAAAATACACTTTAGAAGTAATCGCTTTTTGTATTTATTTATATTGACATAATCAAGGCAACAAGTGCTAATAATGAATAATAAATTGCATCTGATTTTAATTTAAATGTTTCTGAATTTATTTTTTGGTTGTAAACTTGTTTAATGGAATTCTCTTCACGTAAATTGAACGATCATTAAAATCCATAAAATTTTATTTGCTGTTTTCAATATTAAGACTATAGACAATGATCCATATTTTGTATAGAATCATCTAATAGATAAATATTTCTTTGAAGGAAAGATTATAAATTCTACCCCTAAATTGGACCGAAAAATAAGTTCCCCATTTTAGTCTACTCTTTAATATACAATATTTTTGACTCTTGTTGAATTCCCAGTGGAAACTTGATTTTTTTCCCTTCATAATAAATCCATGAACAATTCTAAGAGAATAAAATAAAAAAAGCTAATTACATTGTGTAATTTAAGTATTAAAAAAAAGTGGATGTTTCTAATATTAATTTGATCTTTAGCCACAATTAGGTATAATGAAATTTTATTCAAAGGTCCTGACATTTGAAAAGATTTTTTTTTTATGGAGGGTCTATTCTCGTAAGCTGAATGCTCATATTTTATTCAAAGTTCATTTGAATTCTAAAGTCAACCAACTTCGACTTCAAACACCTTTAATGAATATTAAAAAAAAAAAATCAAATAGTTAACATTATTCTTTCATTTAATTAATAAATAAGCTTAACAAGGCATTTATTTTTTCCCTCTCACTTATTCTCTCTCTTTTACTGACATTTTCTTATCTAATAGAAATACTTTCCTGGGAAATAAGTAATTAAATGATATTAATCCATAAATTGCTTAATATTTGCTTATATAAAGTGTAAAAAAAAATATTTTTTATCCTTTGGAAGTAAGTTTGTTTTAATGAATTTTTATTAAAAATACCGATATCAACCGGAGGAAATTCCACACGTTCATGGGGCCACTCACCCGAGATCCCACTCTACTTGCTTCATTATTGTCGTGCCAACCCTCAAAGTTTATTTTCAAAAGACGTGCTATGTAATCAAATAAATGCTTAATAATATTATTCGCCTTTAGAGGATAGCAGACCTAATTTTAATAAGACTTTTGTATTATTTTAGTATGATTATCGATCCGTCCACAATTTATATTAGTAGAATACCTTCCCCCATCCCATCCAATTCACATATCTTCATTCATTTTGATTGACCTACGTAAATCAGATGGATGCATGTGTGTAATTACGCTATAACATAAAGTTAATTACATATACGTATTCTCTTAGTATTCGTTTATTTTGATCGATATGTTGTTTGACTGCTTTTATAATGATAATAATATTTTATTTCTAAAAAATTATTTTGCAAAAATTTGACTGTCTACGTTTTTTTCGATATTTTTTTTTTTTGTCTGCTATTATTTTTCGATATTATCTTACTATTCGCTTATATTTTTTTATTTTTGGTCCTTAAAAAGGACTCAATCATCAAAAATTGTAATTCTGGCTAAGACACAATTAAAAAAAACGCTTGTAGTGAAAAAAGTATTAAAAAAATTTTCTATATTTTTTAAAAGGAATTAAGAAAGTTTTGCGAACCTATTACATTTTTAAAATTTTAATAATACAATACTATTATTTAATCCGCTTTATGTGGAATCGGCTGTGTCGATTAGGTCAGTAGGGAGCAGTCTATTCACCAATAAACTCACAAATTTCACGAAGTTTTGGTCTAACATCACCGGATGTCTGGAAGCTCTAATATGGAAATAGTAGACTTGTAAATTTTTAAAAATATCAATTTTTCCTATTTGGCAATCTTATGGGCACAGAGTAAAACAAGTTAGCCCGGATATTAAAAAAAAAAATCTTTCACTACATAGATATTGTACTTCAATATGGCAGCTACCTGTTATCTGATGAAGATCCATTAAATTTAGACCGAAAAGTCGTGAGATTTAGAAGTTGAAGAGACTGCTTCCTCCGGTCTGCTGGCTCCTGTCCCAACCAAGTATTATTATAAAGTAATGCACCAAATTATTCCCTAATCCTCTCCTCACATCTGATTGATTCTATCTATTATCTATTTTATTATTTAATTTAAATAATGGAAAAAAATGCCAAAACGATAGAGGTACAATGGCGCAACAAAGGGGAGGGGGTTATTATTTTTTTTTAAGAGACTGCTGTTTGGCATTCACCAAGATTGCTCGGGCGTTTTAGATTACTTGTTAATAATATACAAACATTTTTTAAAATTAAAATGACCATACATTTCTGCCCAAGAGGGAAATTATGTTAATTATATTGGAAATATTCTGAAAAAGGCATAAAATAAACGCATTGATCTTTTCATTATTAACCCCCCTGTGTAGAGTATGTCAAAGTGATTATTTTTAGAAAAATCTGTCTGTCCTTTGGTGCATCAGGTTATTTATAAAATATATATACATGAACTTAAGTCCAATGAAATAATTAACTACACAGACAAGTTTTTTTTTTTTTATTAGTAAAGAAGGAAAGGAATTAAATAATGGATCTTCTACACCAATTCTTCCTTTCGATCAATATAAAGCGAACAAAATACAAAAGAAAAGAAAAAAAAATCTGCACAAAAATACTGATGGCATTTTTTCTTTCTTTTTATTTTTTTACTTTTTCTTTTCTAAATGACCTAAAACGTCGAGGGGGAGATTCGAAGTGGGAGGGAGTGGAGAGTGGGAGGGGGTGAGGTTTTTCAGCGATTCTAAGCTTTCTCCTCGAGAGAAAGAGAGTAAGGAGAAAGAGAGAGAGAAAGAAGAAAGAGCAGAGAAAGCAAAATCAATAGTTATAAAGTTGACATGGCAACATGGTGTGAAATTTAAAAATATTTTTCAAAAAATTTTTCTTTTATATAGAATTTTTTTTTTAATTATAACATAAATGATGTTTAATCATAAGTATGTTTGCAAATTTACCTAAAATTTGATAAATAATTATAAACGGGGTTATTAACGAAAACAGTTTTTCATATTAATTAAATAATATGATTGAATTTGAATGAAAAGAAGTCAGCTGTTAAATACATATTTTTACTTTCTCTTACCTCTATATATGTTTATATATAGAGAGAGAAAGTATTGGATTCATGTCAAAAATTCGATGTCGAGATTTTGACCGATATACACGTTTTGAAGTCCCCTGAATCCAAAAAAGTGGTTTTCGCTACATGGTCTGTCTGTGTGTCCGTGTGTCTGTGAACAAAATAACTCAAGAACAAAAAGAGCTAGGAAGTTGAAATTTCATATTTAAGTTAGACACCCTCTTGGCACGTGAAAGAAAGCTTTTGAACAAAATCGGCCAAAAAGTACTAGTACTTTACTGATGCACTTTTTCAGTTTTTTTCGATTTTCTCAAAATTCGCTCCAACGATTTTTTTTTAAATTCATAAATCAACTATTTTTTAGATGCTCTTTAAAATGTTTACCACTCTACTGTACCATTAACATAATAGAAATAATTTCTTATTAGTCAAGAATTGTTTCAAATTTGTTTGCCATTGAAATTTTCTGAAGATCACTTTACTCTTGTACTCCATAGAAAAGATAGGAGAAATGATTGCCATGGTAACAAAATATAAATATTTTCACATTTAAATTTTACATCTTGAAAATCGAATGTACCGTACTGTCGGAAACTAAATACATGTCGATACAAAAAATCTGGTGTGACAAGCACAGAACACAACTTTCGATTACCGAAGGTAAGAGAAAGTTGTGTGCTGTGCCCCAGTCACATCAGATTTTTTAAAGAAAAATCCTGACTACATTTTTCTTTTAACTTTCATTATTGATCAAAATTCTTTTTACCGAATAATTATATATCTCTCTGTGTTTGATTCTCTGAAAGTAACACACAAACAGAATTTTTGGTTAATTGCTCTCATTAAAGAAATAAAATCCATTAGTGATTTGGATTGGGTTGTCTGCCTTCCAGTAACCTACGAATGAATTTATGACACACTCTTTCATTTTGAATTTATGAACTCCATGGCACTATATTTAGTTAATTTTGGATATAATTAAGAAAAATAAATGTAATTTTTTTCGATAGCTGATAGGTGTTTATTTCTTCTGGCTGCCTCCCCTACCTCATTGGAATTTAAAATGTCTACCACTCTAATGTGCCATTAACATAACAGAAATAATTTCTTTATTTATTATTAGTCAAAAATTGTTTCAAATTTTTTTCTGTATAGACAACCACTTTATTCCCCATTTACTGTTGTTAATATTTTATTTTTATTTAATACCAATTTAGGGATTTTTCTTTTGTTTCTTGGTGTCACCCAGAGGAGATTCATCCGTATTTGTTAATGCTCAACAGAAACGATCTTGTTGCTCTATTCTCTTGTCAGGCTCCTCAGCTTAGATAACCATTCAACAACCTAAGAAAATCCAGATGCCTATCTTTCAGGGAAGAAATGCACATATCGTCGCCTGAATCACGTAGTGGCGTATCTCAATTTCTATCATTTTTCAGGAGAGCTGTTTATAGTTCGTGTTGTTATATTAAATGGGTAGATACGCAAAACCAAAAAACCTAAATAATTCGAAAAAACATGGAAATACAGATTCGTCACTTTGTGATAATGTAAAGAACGCCAGGACACGGCCATACCCGTTGTATCTCAATTTTTAGTTTTTTTGAGATACGTTACTACGTGATGCAAGCGACGATATCATAATTGTTTTTTTTTTTTAACACCCTCACACTATTTTCCCATTCACACTCCCACATGCATTCACACAGTCTTTTGGGCAACGTAGACCATGTAAGACTTTTCGGTAGTTATTAATTAATATATCTATTGGGAGTCCATGCATTCTTATTTAAAGCCAATTGGTATCCAAAATTATAATTGTTAATCATCTTCCCTTATGTCTTTATAAAATGGCGACTTTATCTAATACAAAATCGGAAAATAAATTTATTAACACTTCTTGACCATAAGATGGTGGTGGTTTTAATTTAAATTTAATATACACCTAATTCTTTTTTATTTGGTCTTTTTTTGGATGGTTTTGATTTAAAAAAAAGTAAAAATTCAATTTCTTTTTTATACGATAACTATATTAGTTTTTTGATAATTTTTTTTTTATCCTTTAAGAAAACTACAATAGTAAAACAAAAACGGTAAGACTTTTCTTGAGAAAGTAAATTAGAAATTTTGGATCGTTTTCTAAATGGTGGGGGTTAAAAGTCATCTTTTTTTTTAATGAATTTTTCTGGAACCTGTTCACCGTGTTAAAACAGAACCATATAGATTTATTTAAATAAATACATATATTGTATTTATGTAAGGGAAATTTTACTCTTTAATATAAGAATATTGATGAGGTTATTTTTTCCCACCGGTGTAGAGAGAGGGTTCGAGATTAGGAGGAACTTTATCAAAATAAACATCTGACGCATGTTATTAAAATAATAATTTTTATACAATATATTATACAATATAGATGGAAAATAATGGGCAGGATAGATCTCACAGCCTCTACTGCGAACATATCTACTAACAAATATATTAATATATGTGATTAAATAATTTAATCTCCGCTCTCTTTGAATTATCAGATGAGGGAAAATTTTTTTATAATTTCATAATAACAATTAGCAATTATTATTTAACCACTTTTCAGCAGGGTGACTAATTATTTATTATTCATGACAGGAAACGAAACAGGAAACTCCTAGATCGGGAAACAAGATCTTTGTCACTACCCCTAATTTTTATTTATTCAATAACAGTCAAAATATTTCTACAAGTCATTTATTTATCTAGAATTACTTTTTTACACATTAAGATATTTTCGCTTCATTTCCAATTTATTTGAAATTCAAACTACATATAAAATATTACCTGATTTTATTGCATACTTAACGGCATATATTAATATTTATTAGTGTGTCTATTTTACGACATATTTTGACTATTTTAAGAGCATATAAATTCTATCTTAATGATGATGTTACTGCTTTCAACATTGTTGATTAAATGGCCTTTGTTCATATTTTATTTTGACCTCAATAAATTAAGAATAGCTTCTTTAATAGTACGTTTTTTACAAACACTCATGACTCATTAATGGAGGGAAAAATGGGAAAATGTTAAATAGTCAAAGTGGAGGTAGAAGTGGGGAGGGAGGGAGTATTAAACACGTGGCTTAGTCAACAGGAGGACGTTGGCTTCGTCAACCGAAGGCTATATAAGAAAATAAAATTTCTGCCAAGTGTTGATCAGAATTTCTCTTTACTTATTACTGAAACTTTTAAATGATCATAATTACTTAGTCTATATGAAAACAAAATTAAAAAAAAATAATAACTTGTCAAAATTTATTAGATTTATCTATTTCGTCATTGTCAATCTTTTTTTTTTTTGAGACCCTGGCATTATTTATAGATTTGTTTATATTTGTAGATGCTTCGAAAAAAATTATTCATTAAAAATCCGGAATTGACAAGTTCATAAAATAAAATCTAAACATTAAAAAAAAAGAGAGTAAATATATCGTAGTATAATTAACAATTTCAAGGACTTTTTGAAGAGATAAGAATACTATATAAATAAATTTAAAAAATTTTTGTTTAATGAGATAATTTTACAATAACTAACAAGATTTGGAAGTTGCTATATTAGCTAAATAATAAAATAATGAAAAAAGTTTCTCAACAATAATAAGAGTAGATAAAAAAAACTTCACGTCAAGCAGATCAAAACAAGGGTTTTTTTTTCACACACAGACGCATGCACACATATACACACAGTCTTTTCGGCAAATCAGGCCATTTAATACTTTTACTTATATTTTATTAATATATAAATATTGGGGGTCCAGGCATATTTATTTAAGGCATTCTAAATGGCTTAAAAAAATTCATCGGACTGCCTGGGATCCGAAACCGCGACCCTTGATACAGAAGGCAGCTAGCAACTACACCAAGTCCAAGGGCAAAATAACGGTTACTTTTGAAATTTTTTTCTCTATTTCTCTATTGGTTACATCAAATATTAATATAATATTAAAAGATTTCACCCTGATAAAAAATTATGAAGAATTGTCTCTTTCTTTTGTCTTTTGACATATAATTCTATTTAATTGATTAACAAATTAAATTGAATTCATCTACTATTTTTTTCAAATAGATTTTTTTTTTAATATTAAAAGTAATTTTTGTAAAAAAAAAAAAAAAAAAATAGACAAATCAAAGCATTCGCTTGTCAATTTGTCGTATTCTCAATTCCCATTTATTCTTTCATCCAATTGCCTTTATTTTAATTTCACTTGGAATAAATATCAATAAATACATGTTAATTGATAATGACGGAAATTTAGGCGCACTTTTCACGTCCGGTGCTTAGGCCCTTTGTGCTTGCAAACTTCCAAGAAGACTTTGGTCTGCCTTCTAAACCAACGGTCGCGGGTTCCGATCCCAAGTAGTCAGATGATTTATTTAAGTCATTTGGATACCAAATGGCTTAAATAAATATGCTTGGATCCCCCAACAGATATAGTCTATTAATAAAATACGAATAAAAAGTCTTATAAGGCCTAAGTTGCCGAAAAGACTGTATGTATGTGTATGTGAATGTGAGTGGGAAAAAGTATGAGTGTTTTTAAGAAAAAAAAACTACTAAACGGATTTTCATGTTTTTTTTTTATAGAAAATTTTCCAGAGCTGGTTTCTGGCTATGATGAGTTCAAATTAGGAGCATGGAACTCCCCCCCTTTTTTTTTTCTATGTTGTTTCAAAGGGATATTTGAAAGAGATTTCAGCTAGAGTGGAGTTTTTATAAGAAATATCATAAATTGGCAATAAACTTGCCTTGAGAGCAATTGTTCGCCGAAGACGGGCTCTGTGACTAGTTTGTATATATATTAATAGATTAATAACGATGGCAATTTAAAATGTTGACACTATAGTTATTCAATTATGTAGGCTTTCATTTGTAAATTAATTTTATTACACAAAATTATCACATCTCAAGATTTCAATTAAGACTAAGATAATAAAAAGTTAAAATTTTTACATAAAAAACAAATTAAGGTTTTAATTAAGTTATATAATTATGAATTAAAATTTTTGTTTTTTTTAGTCTCTCATTTGCATATTAATATAATTAAATTTGAAAGAAGAAGGTTTTTGAAGTTACACTTATTTTTATTAATAGTTTATTCAAAACTAGTAATTATAATTTTTAAAAGTAGTTCATTTAATGTTAAGTGACTTGTTGACAACAGCTTTGTCACAAAGCATTCAACGCCCATGTAGCCATGTAATCTAATCATTTTCTTCTAATGTCATATACATATGGAGAAAATGATTAGATTACATGGCTACATAAATTTTTAAATAAAAAAAAAAAAAATACTCCTGGAAGCCTATTAAATTAAAAAAATTTATTTAAATAAAAAATAAAATAGCAAAAAATAAGATGAATTTGATTGGTGTTTTAGCCCAGTTTCAATTTATTAAAATGAAAAATGAAAATTTAATAAAAAAACATATTTTAGGCCTTCTTGCTAACTTGATTTATAACATTTCTACCAAATTGAGCCTATTTTGTCTCAAGGCAAGGCATAACACTTGTCCAAATCTTTAATTAAATTTAAAATTAAAAAAATTTATTGTTGACATTACTTAAAACGTGAATGGAATTCATCGTTAGAATTTTATGCAAATTTGTTTTATATTCACTTAAAGGTTTGCTTAATTGTTAATAAAAAAAAATCTCGTGTGACTGGTTGCACAGTATACAACTTTCTCTTACCTTTGGTAAGGGAAAGTTGTGTTCTGTGCTTGTCACACCAGATTTTTTGGGTCGACATATATTTAGTTTCCGCCGAAATATTAGAATTCAAGATGTAAAATTTATAAACTTAGAAAAATATTTGTATTTTGTTACCATAGCAACCATTTCTCTTCTTTCCTATGAAGTACAAGAGTAAAGAGTGCTTCAAAAGATTTCAAGGGCAAAATGAAAATATATATTTTAAAGAGCATCTAAAAAATAATTCATTTTTGAATTTCAATCAAAATCGTTGGAGCGAATGTTGAGAAAATCGAAAAAAAGTACATCAATAAAGTACTAGTACTCTTTGGCCTCTTTTGTTCAAACGATTCGTGTCACGTGCAAGGAGGGTACCTAACTTAAATATAAAATTTCAACCTCCTAGCTCTTTTTGTTCTTGAGATATTTTGTTCACAAACAGACAGACACAGACATATCGAGCATGTTGCGAAAAACACTTTTTGGACTCAGGGGATCTCAAAATGTGTATATGCATCAAAATCTCGAAATCGAATTTTTGACATGAATCCAATACTAACTCCATAGATAAGAGAAAGTAAAAAATTTATTATAAAATATTTGGGAATTAACTGCCAAAATTCTTGTTTATTTGCTCTATAAATAAAATTTGGAAGTAATTCACTGACAACTTTCACTTGTTCTCATAGATATAAAATAATTACACGCGCTCGAAATTTCGCATCAATCACATTTTATTTTATTTTTATTTTTTTTTTATAGTTTAAAAACAGAAAGAGAGAGAAAAGTATTATATAATTTTACATTTACTAATATCCGATAAAATCCATTTTTTTTTTTTAATTATTAATTTGATTGACTTGAGATCTGTTAAGATGAGGTTAGAATCCTAAAAAAAAAATAATCCGCTTAAAAAAATTCAATTTGGCAGACTGTTGGAGGCGTTTTTCGTAAGCCTCTCTCTCTATCTCTCCTCTTTCTCCTTTGAGAAGATCATAGCCAGATTTAGTGATAGTTAATGGTGTGTCGTAATCCGTCGAGAGAGAGAGAGAGAAAGAGATTCGCGGGAGCTACTTACGTAATAGCAACTTAAAATAGAAATGGAAGCAACTGTCGCAGCCAATAAAATTCGGTTCTCTTTATTTAGTATTGTAATGACATTTGGCTAAATAATAATAATAATTTCTTGAAGAATTATTATAATTCATAACTAGTAGCGTGGACTCATTGTTTCGTATCAAAATTTTGCCTAAAACTTTGCGTGCGTCATTGAATATCTCTCGGTTGTAGATAATTTTTTTTTTTTTTTTTTCAAAAACGATAGTCAGCTTTTTTTTTAATTTCTCACATTTCACCTTCCCTTTTAAATTTATTTAAATTAGGTATACTTAATAAAATCTCCTGATCCGTGGTTTAAAAAGAGCAAGTCTAACTCTTTCGATTATTAGCAATTAAGATCCCTAATTGAGGGGTCGCGTTTTCTAAAAGAATGATTTAAACTAGAGATGTATCAATGAATTAACTATTCTTGTTTCTACTTTTTTTTAAATTTTATTTTAGTCTTTCGGCATCTCATGCCATTTATACCCGTATTCATAATCGTTCCTTGAGGAAGAAGGAATCCTTATATCTATACATTTATATAGACATAAGAAGGGCGTCCGCAGGATTTTTGCATGGGGGGCAAGGATTTTTTGCAGGGTGGGGCAAGTCACTTCCAGATAAGTTAAAAAAATGTATTTTGATATTAATAATGTTATACATCTCTTAGTATTTAAAGCTTTCTCACCGCGGCAAGGTGGATGTATACTGTTTTTTTGTATTTTTTTTTTTGTTTTATACATTTTTTGTATCATTTTAATTTTCCGGGGGGGGGAAGGCCTGTCCCCCCCTGGACCCCATGGACATAAGGATTCCTTGTTCCTCAAGCAATGCCTATGAATGAGGGTATTAAACTTTATACGATACTCATTATTTAAATACATGTATGTGGGGGTCCAGTCATATTTATTTATACCATTTGGTATCCACATTATTTAAATAAATTCATCGGACTGCCTGGGATTCTATCTTAACAAATTTTTGAATAATTATCCGTCAAAAAAATCTATATGGATTAAAAAAAAAAAAATAGGTTAGAAAAAATTAAATTTTAAATACTTTCCCTTTCTTCATAAGTGGAAAGTAAAGAGAGGCCGGAAATGTTATGATTACAAAATCGTCAAAAAGTAAGATAAGATAGGAAGCATAATAATAATATTATTATATATATCAAGAAGATGTATTAAGTAAAAAAAAAGAGAAAAGATAATTATTAGTATTCTTAAGTGTTTATTATACAACGACAGAAAATTTATAAACATCTTTAGGTTTTTGATTAAAATCTTTCATATTATTTTTTTTTTTTCGAATTATTAGACCGAAACCATGAGTATACACTACGGTGGGCCGAAAAAAGTCATTTTTTTATTTGAGTTGTATTGCGGATTATATAGACAAAAAAAAAAAAAAAAAAGATTTATCAAAATTGTTTGACATCTTCCGGTCGCGCATAGGCCCTAAAGTTTGACAAAATATGAAAACAATTTCATTTTTAGGATTATTTTTTTATTTTAATTTTTGTATTCACACCATAATAAAACACAATGTTCTATCTTTAAAAATAAAAATACTGTAACTATTACTTTAGAAAAAGGATATAAAAAAAATTCTCGTAAAAATGTAACTTTTTTCAAAATTAAAATTAAATATAGACACTAAAAAAAAACTTAAACACTAGGTTATTTGTTTCAAAGGTTTTATTAATTAAAAATTAACACTTGATACATATTTCTAAAATTACTTGTCTTCTGATGATGACAAGTAATTGTCGAAATACGTATTAGGCTAAGTGTTAATTTTTAATTAATAAAACCTTTGAAACAAATAACCTAGTGTTTAATTTCTATATTTAATTTTAATTTACAAAATGTTTCAACCAAAACCAACAGTCGAAAGTTTACATCTTAAGGTGCGCGTCTCGGGGAGCTAATTTTGGGTGGGAGGTTCCAGCGGCCACAATTTTGAAGCTATCGACCTCAAATTTTTTTAAAATTAAAACTATTTAAAATATCTACAACTTGTAGAAGCCCTTTTTTTGATTTTCTAAAAAATAAAATTTTTTTTAGATTAATCGCATTAAAGAAAATATATTTTTAAAAAATTCGCTCTATATCTTATAGATAATTAAATTAGTAATCATTGTGTTAAAGAATAATTAATTTTTTACACTTAATTAATTAGCTGGAATCTTTCAAATGAAATGGAATAAATCCCTTGTATTCCTATGGGGAAAGCTAACGCCATCTCTTGCCGCCTAGAGTAACTCAGTACTGAATCGTCTTCTAACGGTTTTTCGATACGCGCACCTTAATAACTTTTTATTATTATTTTGGCAAATTTTGGCGACCGGAAGATATAAAATGATTTAAACCAAATTAATTCACAATGTTTTTAGGCTCTTTTTGAAGACGTTACAAACTATTACATCACGAAAACATCTAATTAAAAAAAATTATATCAAAAATGAAGTTTTTTTTTCATATTTTATCAATCTTTAGGGCCTATGCGCGACCCGAAGATCTCAACCAATTTTGATAATTTTTTTTTCTTTTTGTAGGCCTATATATAATTCCAATTAAAACAAAAGAGTTTTTTAGACCCATAATTCCTTTTGTCGATTTATATTTTGGAAATTAATTTTATGGGTTATAGGAAAGTAAAAAATTATAAATTTCTTTAGTAACTTATATTTAGCTTAGTCCAGGTATCCTGAAAGAGTTAAGCAAGGCTTAATGAAGTTGAACATCATGGATGCCTCCGAAATTGATAATAATAACAAAAGAACATCGTTTAATTTTGATATACAGTACAATGTAAATGCGAATATGGTTTCCGGTGCCGAATAAATAAAGGATGTCAAGGCTGGGATTTTATATTCATTAAATGCCAGTAAATGAAAGACAATAAAAAAAGAATTTTTAATACAGAATTAATTGGTTAGAGGGGGGGGGGGGACGATATCTCCGAATTGATTGCCGTTTGAAATTTAATATACAAAATTCAAATTTTTGTTATATCTTTTCATATTTATTTAATTATATCCAAATTTCAAGTAAACTTTTGTTTATCACGCGGTATCATCTTGACTTGTACGATATGAATAAAGTTAAAAGTTAAAACTTTGTCGGTGTAGAAGGAAACAACTATTTTTAATATAAGTAAAAAGTGTGGATCTTTGCAAGGCACTTGGCCACCAACTGTGTGTGTTTTAACATAACACATGTTTAGACTGCCTCTGAATTTTTTAACATAAATTTATGCCTTCTTTTGGCCTTTCAGATGTTTATATGAATTAAAAAAAAATAATTTTAAGTACAAGTTTTTATTCTGTCTTCAATTTATATAAAAAGCACATGAAGGGGAAATAAATAAAAAAAAAAATTAAAATAATAAATTTTATCAACTATTAAATTGTGTAGGTTTTACGTTAAACATTTATAAGTAAAATTATTTAGTATATATGAGGTTTCACTAACAAGTTATAAATGAAAGAATTTTTTTTTTTTTTTTGAATTTATAACTTGATATATTTCGGGCCATTAACCCATCCTCAGGAGTATATAATATATCGAGTTATAAATTCAAAAAAATTTTTTTTTTTTCATTTATAACTTAGTTAGTGAAACCTCACATATACTAAATAATTTTACGTATTAATTCATTTTCATTAAATTGAAGGAGTCTAGAGCAGTGGTTTCCAAATTTTATGTTACAACGCCTCCCTTAAAAATATTTAATCGTAGTGCGCCCCCCCCTACCTCCGTCATTTTATAAAACAATAATACAAACACAAAAATTTTTATTTCTAAAAAATAACTAAGCATTCAAAAACCTGTGAAAACTCACATATAGGCCTATATTAACAATTTCCATTTATAAATATGTTTCTCATAAAACCTACATCACTTTCCCTCCAAACTTAATAAAAATATTTTTTTATTTACCATAATCTTTAATATAATAATATTATTTATAATATTCGCGCCTCCCCTTACACTAGTCCGCGTCTCCCAGTTTGGAAAACGCTGGTCTAGAGGATAAAGCAATTAAGTTAGAGCTTTATAATCCTAACAACTTAAGTTCAAATCCTTGCATTTATCTAATTGTATCAGTAATGCCTCCTCCTGTGGAGGGAAACGGGAACCCATCTCAGTAGAAAGTTAATTCCACCATGTTTCATGACTGGCACAAATGAATGAAGTAAAATTGCAATTCTTTAACTAACATCAATATATACTGTAATTGATTTAATTGTAAATTAAATTTTTTTTTACATTTTCATAATTCGAAAATTATACGAATTATTGAGAAGGATGAATAAATATAAGAATTAGGTATAAGGAATTCATAATCTGAAAGTTCTTGACAACTGTGAATTCTTTAGATTATAGTAAAATTCTTGCTAAAATAATACTTTTTTCATTTTTTCAGTCATATTTAATACTAGCTGCGGTAGGGTTGCCTTCGGCAACCCTACCCCGCTAGGCCCTGGCGGGCGGCGTCTCGGGATATGACTAAGAGTTGTCCAGATAAATGTATTTTAATTAATTATGAAAAAGAGTTTTTATTTTTTATTTTAAATATTTGATTAATATATTTTTCAATTATTTACACCCTAAGGAAGCGTAATTTTAAATTTTATTAAAAACGAATGAAAAATAAATTTCAGGGGGGGCAGGGGGGTGATTGAACTTTCTGAGGCCTAAAATACCATTTTTCAATTATTTACACCCTAAGAAAGCGTCATTTTAAATTTTATTAAAATCGAATGAAAAATAAATTTTAGGGGGGTCAGGGGGTGATTGAACTTTCTGGGGTCTAAAATACCATTTTTCAATTATTTACACCCTAAGAAAGCAACATTTTAAATTTTATTAAAATTGAATGAAAAATAAATTTCAGGGGGGTCAGGGGGGTGATTGAACTTTCTGGGGTCTAAAATACCATTTTTCAATTATTTACACCCTAAGAAAGCAACATTTTAAATTTTATTAAAATCGAATGAAAAATAAATTTCAGGGGGGGGCAGGGGGGTGATTGAACTTTCTGAGGTCTAAAATACCATTTTTCAATTATTTACACCCTAAGAAAGCGTCATTTTAAATTTTATTAAAATCGAATGAAAAATAAATTTCAGGGGGGTCAGGGGGTGATTGAACTTTCTGATGTCTAAAATACCATTTTTCAATTATTTACACCCTAAGGAAGCGTAATTTTAAATTTTATTAAAAACGAATGAAAAATAAATTTCAGGGGGGTCAGGGGGGTGATTGAACTTTCTGATGTCTAAAATACCATTTTTCAATTATTTACACCCTAAGAAAGCGTCATTTTAAATTTTATTAAAATCGAATGAAAAATAAATTTCAGGGGGGTCAGGGGGGTGATTGAACTTTCTGGGGTCTAAAATACCATTTTTCAATTATTTACACCCTAAGAAAGCAACATTTTAAATTTTATTAAAATTGAATGAAAAATAAATTTCAGGGGGGTCAGGGGGTGATTGAACTTTCTGATGTCTAAAATACCATTTTTCAATTATTTACACCCTAAGAAAGCGTCATTTTAAATTTTATTAAAATCGAATGAAAAATAAATTTTAGGGGGGTCAGGGGGGTGATTGAACTTTCTGGGGTCTAAAATACCATTTTTCAATTATTTACACCCTAAGAAAGCAACATTTTAAATTTTATTAAAATCGAATGAAAAATAAATTTTAGGGGGGGGGCAGGGGGGTGATTGAACTTTCTGGGGTCTAAAATACCATTTTTCAATTATTTACACCCTAAGAAAGCGTCATTTTAAATTTTATTAAAATCGAATGAAAAATAAAAAAAATAAAATTTTAGGGGGGGGGGCGCAGAGCGGAAAAATCTTTTCAAATGTCGAATTGTTAGGGGGAGGAAGAGTTTTTATTTTTCATTTTAAAGATTTGATAAATATATTTTTCATAAAGCGAGTTAGATCCTGTTTTACAATGCTTTGCTATGGGGTAATTGATAACCCCCAAAAAGGGGGGTTCCCTACCCCTAATTCGATATAATGATAGCCTAAAACCACCCCCGGAAAATTCCCTACCCATTAAAAAAAACTCCATGAAAATCGGTCCAGTAGTTTCGGAGTCTATGCGTTACAAACAGACAGACAGACAGACAGACAGACAGACAGACAGAGATTGTCTTTTATATTATTAAAAGATTATAGCATATTTACTTTTTAAATAAATGAATAGTTGCAGCAATACAGTTGATTAAATTATTTTTCATATAAAACGACGTTCAATTGTTAAATCTGACTAGAAATTAACAAATGGGTAAGCAAATTCCGCTCTAAAACAGAAATTAATCAAAAAATTAATTCTTTAGTTTGTCATTTGGGTTGCCTATCTTCTAGGAATCAATCATTAATTAAGAATCCACAAACAATGAAAATTTCGGGTAATAATGGTGTTATTGCTTTATCTTTTTTTCTATTATTGTTTATTTATTTAAACTCTTTCTCATCATCTGAGACTTTGTTTTAGACTTTGTTCATACTGATTTCAATTGATTTTTTTGTCGCTTAAGTAGCTTACTCTTATTCCAAGAGTCGAGTAGCTAACAATGAGCTATTATTTAGATTAAAGGTTCTTAATTTCTTCAATGAGCAAGCAGCTTTTTCAATTTATTTATTTATTCATTTATTATTACTTAATAAGCCAGAACCGACGTTTCGGTCGCATATAGGACCATCCACAGGGCCAACACATTGTCAATATATTGATCCACCATTGGTCTTTTTGGAATAAGATATTATTAATAAGTTATAATAAATCCAATGACCAAATTCGATAGAGTGTAATACAACAGAAACTGAGTTATCCAGAAACCTTTATTACTTTCTCTTACCTATAAACGCTATATATGAGCTAATATATATCCTAGTAGAGAGAAAGTTTGGATTCAGTCAAAAATTCGATGTCGAGATTTTGATGGATCTTCACGTTTTGAGGTCCCCTGAATCCAAAAAAGTGGTTTTCGCGCATGGTCTGTCTGTGTGTGTGTGTGTGTGTGTGTGCTGTCTGTGTGTCTGTGTGTCTGTGTGTGTGGGGGGGGGAACAAAATATCTCAAGAACGAAAAGAGCTAGGAAGTTGAAATTTTATATTTAAGTTAGGCACCCCCATGGGACGTGACACGAAGCTTTTGAACAAAATCGACCAAAAAGTACTAGCACTACTGATTCACTTTTTCAGTTTTTTTCGATTTTCTCAAAATTTGCTCCAACGATTTTTTTTAAAATTCAAAAATCAATTATTTTTAGATTCTCTATAAAATGTATATTCTCATTTTGCTCTCAAAATTGTTTGAAGACCACTTTACTCTTGTACTCCATAGAAAAGATAGGAGAAATGGTTGCCATGGTATCAAAATATAAATATTTTCCCATACTTATAAATTTTACATCTTGAATTCAATTGTACCCTACTGTCGGAAACTAAATACATATCGACACAAAAAATCTGGTGTGACAAGTACAGTACACAACTTTCGATTACCGAAAGAGTGAAGAGAAAGTTGTGTGCTGTGCGCCAGTCACTACCAGAGTTTTTCTAAATATATTATCAGCTATAAGACTTCCGCCAAATATGAGCTATTATTTATTTAAATTACATTTTTCTCTCCCCTAAAGAGTAGTGTCTGTCAGTTGCCACTAGGAGAATTTCTTGGCTTTTCTCCTTTTTAGAAAGAAAATATGTTTTTGAGTCTGTGGCCTGATTTTGAAAAAAAGACTGAGATTGTTAGAGGCTACATATTTTTAATTAATTTTTCATAATTGAAGATTTTTATCCAAATTAGTCTCACCAATCTTTCATTACCAAAAGAAAACAAAAATTTAATAGAAAAAATGTCACATACTTTTTTATATATACAATATATAAATCAAATTATTATAATTTATATTTTATAAACATCCAGATATCAATATATAAATATACAATTAATAATAAAATAAATAAATAAACAAATGTAATGATAATGAGTATATTCCCCTCCGGCTTGACACCATAACCTGCCAAATAATTTTTTTTTTTTTTTGCATTATATAATAATAATATTAGGAAAATTTGTCGTATATGAATCTCCCAATGCTATTAAATGCTAATAAAATTTAATTTGTTTATAAAACTTTCATTCAATGGATTTACAAACAGACATGATTCCGCATAATTAAATATTAATACAGATATATTAATGATCATTTAATGCAATATAAGAGAAGAAGTCTTTTATTAGATGTAGGTATAATAATAATGATATTATTATAATCAAATTATCACTTGTAAGGAAATGAGAAAGTGTCACGAAAAGAAAGGTCATGAAATCATTAATCATCTTGTTCTTCTTCTTTGAATTTATTTATTTATTAAAAGCAGCTATTTTAATATAAATGGAAAAAAAATATTAACAAAAGAAAGGGAAAAGAATAAAAGATAAAATTGTGGCCCCTTTTTTTTTTTTATTAATCTCTCTGATGTTTTTTAGGGTGGGTTTGTTGAGTCGGGTGAATTAATGAAAAAATTCATTTCTAAAAGGGATTTCAGTCCCTTCCTTTAGGCTTTTCTTCTTAAAAAAAAGGAGGGTTATTTCCTCTATTCAAAAATTATGTATAAAAAAAATTTGAATTCTAGACAAGCCTTTTTTTTAATTAGAATGGTAGCTTTTGAGAAATTATTTTTATAGTTTAGGGCGCTTCGTCAGTAAAGGGCAGCAAGGAGTCTATCACAGTTAAAAATCACTAGAAGCTCAATTTTCATTTATCACATCTTAATCACATATCTAAATAATAAAAAGATAAATATTTATAAATGAATATCTAAAGATGTCGTAAATATAATTGATATAACTCAACCCCAACGGGTATTTGAATTAATAAATATTGAATCCTTCGCGGCTTACATACGCGATGTATATAATATCTTAAATATTAAGTGAGGGTATATTAAAAAACCCTTCAGGCGATCACTTCTAGTAAGTACGTGGATGGCGACCACACCTGAGTTAAGACTGGCATTTCTTCCTTTCCTTTATGCTAGGCTTTTTTTTCCCCTTTTCCATAACAAGCGTCAGGCCGTGAGATGGGTCGGCCTGCTTTTCACTCACTTATTTCTTTATATATTTCTTTATAAATTAATTTTGCCGACCCCACATAGGGATAGGACCTAGTTAGAAGAAGGGTATATTAAAAAAAAAAAAAAACTATTTTTAATTTTCACATTTAAAACATCTCACGTAAATAATTTATAATTTTTTATAGAATTTTCCTTTATTAAAAATAACCTTGAATTATTTCTTAAATTGGATAATGAATATTATTAAAAGAGAATGATCATTAGAAAGACAATTTCTACGTGATTATAAAATATAGTGAGGAAATGAATCTACTGATTAAAACCAAACTTCTGTTTAGATTTCCTGAGAGATAATTAAATTAGTTATATTATATATAAAGAACACTTAAATACTGTTTGATTTTAATTTGGATGCAATCAATTCAAAGAAAGAAGAAACCTCTCTTAAACACTCAAAGGGAGAAAATTTCATTCAAGTTGACATAAAAACCTCTCATTTTTTTTTTAATTGAATGAAAATCGACAATGGGTTTAAGTATTTTCTAACCTGCTTCGTTTTTTTTTTAATTTTTTCTTCATAGCTATTTAGGGGTAATAGTTGGGCCTATATAAATATTCAATATCATGTACTGATGGTCACCTGGGGACGTTCCACACTCTGATTGATCGAGGTCACCCTCCCGAGGTTACCCCGCGCTTAAGCTGCATAATCAATGTGTCTTTTGAAGTATCAGACAATTGTAACATTTATTCATCGTAACCTTGATGTGTTATAATTTTTCCATTTGGCTTAGCTAATTTGAATATTTTTTCGTTACTAACAAACACTGCTAATTTATTATTCATGTTAAAAAATCTGGTGTGACTGGCGCACAGCACACAACTTTCTCTTACCCTTCGGTAAGAGAAAGTTGTGCACCGTGCTGGTCACACCAGATTTTTTGTGTCGAGATATATTTAGTTTCCCATAGCACCTTAGTTTCAAACTTGCATTTTAAATGTTGACTGCTTCAAATAAACTATGGTTATTTTTCAAAATTTTAATCTCATATTTGGACATTTTATACACAATATAGAATCGTAAATAAATACAAAATTTCATAAGAATTGGAAAAAAAAATTTTAAATGCCTAAAAAGTTCTAAAGGGGACCCCCTTTTGAATCGAAATTAACATACAAATCCCTATAGGAAATTAACATTGTTCCTATGCGAAGATAAGGTGGAAAGGGAATTTAAAAAGAGTGGAGAGAGACGATAATGTTTGCAAGTGAGAGAGAGACATATATGTTTTCTTTGAAACAATTAAAGACACAAATAAATTTTAAAAAATCTGGTGTGACTGGCGCACAGCACACAACTTTCTCTTACCCTTCGGTAAGAGAAAGTTGCGCACTGTGCTGGTCACACCAGATTTTTGTGTCGAGATATATTTAGTTTCCGATAGCACCTTAGTTTCAAACTTGCATTTTAAATGTTGACTGCTTCAAATAAACTATGGTTATTTTTCAAAATTTTAATCTCATATTTGGACATTTTATACACAATATAGAATCGTAAATAAATACAAAATTTCATAAGAATTGGAAAAAAAATTTTAAATGCCTAAAAAGTTCTAAAGGGGACCCCCTTTTGAATCGAAATTAACATATAAATCCCTATAGGAAATTAACATTAGGCCTATGCGAAGATAAGGTGGAAAGGGAATTTAAAAAGAGTAGAGAGAGACGATAATGTTTGCAAGTGAGAGAGAGACATATATGTTTTCTTTGAAACAATTAAAGACACAAATAAATTTAAAATAAATGGGAATTTAAATAATAATTGATTTTTAATCTAATAAAAAGAAAAAGATTTAAATTCCGTTACCATGGCAACCATTTCTATCTTTCCTATGAAGAACAAGAGTAAAGTGGTCTTCAGAAGATTTCAACGGCAAAATGAGAATATACATTTTAAAGAGCATCTAAAAAATAGTTCATTTATGAATTTTAAAAAAAATCCTTGGAGGGAATTTTGAGAAAATCGAAAAAAACTGAAAAAGTACATCAGTAAAGTACTAGTACTTTTTGGCCGATTTTGTTCAAAAGCTTATTTTGAGCGTGTGGGAAGGTACCTAAGTTAAATATAAAATTTCAATCCGGTAGCTCAATTCCTTCATGCTAAAAATCTGTCCACACATACAGACACACGCACACACACACACACACACACACACATACATACACACCCACACACAGACCAATTTGCGGGACCCACTTTTTTGGACTCAGGGGACCTCAAAACATGTATATCCATCAAAATCTCGACATCGAATTTTTGACATGATCGCAATACTTTCTCTCCTATATATTTCATATATAGGCTAAGAGAAAGTAAAAATCTGGTGTGACTGGCGCACAGCACACAACTTTCTCTTACCCTTCGGTAAGAGAAAGTTGTGCACTGTGCTGGTCACACCAGATTTTTTGTGTCGAGATATATTTAGTTTCCGATAGCACCTTAGTTTCAAACTTGCATTTTAAATGTTGACTGCTTCAAATAAACTATGGTTATTTTTCAAAATTTTAATCTCATATTTGGACATTTTATACACAATATAGAATCGTAAATAAATACAAAATTTCATAAGAATTGGAAAAAAAATTTTAAATGCCTAAAAAGTTCTAAAGGGGACCCCCTTTTGAATCGAAATTAACATACAAATCCCTATAGGAAATTAACATTGTTTCTATGCGAAGATAAGGTGGAAAGAGAATTTAAAAAGAGTAGAGAGAGACGATAATGTTTGCAAGTGGGAGAGATATATATATATGTTTTCTTGGAAACAATTAAAACAGAAATAAAAAAAAATAAATGGGAATTTAAATAATAATTGATTTTTAATCTAATAAAAAGAAAAAGATTTAAATTCCGTTACCATGGCAACCAGTTCTATCTTTCCTATGAAGAACAAGAGTAAAGTGGTCTTCAGAAGATTTCAACGGCAAAATGAGAATATACATTTTAAAGAGCATCTAAAAAATAGTTCATTTATGAATTTTAAAAAAATCCTTGGAGGGAATTTTGAGAAAATCGAAAAAAACTGAAAAAGTACATCAGTAAAGTACTAGTACTTTTTGGCCGATTTTGTTCAAAAGCTTATTTTGAGATTCTTCAAAGGTACCTAAGTTAAATATAAAATTTCAATCCGGTAGCTCAATTCCTTCATGCTAAAAAAATGGTTCCACACACACAGACACACACACACACACACAGACCAATTTGCGGGACCCACTTTTTTGGACTCAGGGGACCTCAAAACATGTATATCCATCAAAATCTCGACATCGAATTTTTGACATGATCGCAATACTTTCTCTCTCTATATATTTCATATATAGGGTAAGAGAAAGTAAAATGGAAATTTAAATAATAATTGATTTTTAATCTAATAAAAAGAAAAAGATTTAAATTCCGTTACCATGGCAACCATTTCTATCTTTCCTATGAAGAACAAGAGTAAAGTGGTCTTCAGAAGATTTCAACGGCAAAATGAGAATATACATTTTAAAAGAGCATCTAAAAAATAATTGATTTTTTGAATTTTAAAAAAAATCCTTGGAGGGAATTTTGAGAAAATCGAAAAAAACTGAAAAAAGTACATCAGTAAAGTACTAGTACTTTTTGGCCGATTTTGTTCAAAAGCTTATTTTGAGCGTGTGGGAAGGTACCTAAGTTAAATATAAAATTTCAATCCGGTAGCTCAATTCCTTCATGCTAAAAATCTGTCCACACATACAGACACAGCACGCACACACGCACGCACACACACACACACACACACACACATACATACACACAGACCAATTTGCGGGACCCACTTTTTTGGACTCAGGGGACCTCAAAACATGTATATCCATCAAAATCTCGACATCGAATTTTTGACATGATCGCAATACTTTCTCTCCTATATATTTCATATATAGGCTAAGAGAAAGTAAAAAGGTTAAATTTTGTTGGTCTCCTCTCTTCTAATAACTTATATTCATTTTTATATTTTTCATATATGTACCATATGACGGAAATAAAGTACATTTTTAATTTGTCAGAATTTCTTTTTTCATTCACTTGGATAAAAATTTATTTATATTTATTGCGATCTCAAAACATACATCTTTTCATAAATATGGAAAGATAATTTGTATCTGCATATCATTATAATTTGTTAATGCAATGGACAGCATGCCTCTGCCCCGGAAAGGCTAGAGATCCTGGGTTCTATTCCCGGGGGCCATGTGATGTTTGGCCTCGCCAATAAATAACACTCCCAGCTTTGTTAGATATATATCTCTATGACTTTGTTAAAGTCCGAAAAAAAAATCGAGATGCTTGAATACTAATATCTGATTCAAATATAAATTTAAAATATTTAATTCTAACGGAACCCCACGGTCTTAAGGGCTTTTGCTGCTTACAGTAGTGGGTTAGAGCAGACCCAGGTGTCTGTCCCTCTACTAATGTGTTAATGTTATATATTAATATATATATTTGTTATTTTTTTGACTTTATCGATTTTTTCCTTTAATTTTTTATTTATGGTATTTTCTATTTGTAATTATTTTGTATTTTTGCTTTTTATATATACTATTTCGTCATTAATAATAAATGTGAGACGATGATTTGTTAATAGTGTCAATTTTTTTTACTTATCGATTTTTTTCTCTAATTTTTATTTATGATATTTCCTACCTGGGTTACCTATCTACATTATGTAGCCTATATATGAAAATTATGAAATTAAAAGACACTAGGTTAGAAGTTACAAAGATTTATTAAAAATTAATGTGCATTTCGGCACTCATGTTTCATCATCAGAAGTGATTTAAGTTTTTTAATTTTCCAATTTTCATTAATATCTGACTCATCTACACAACTAATTATTTCAGTATAAGTAGCCAAAAACAATATGAAAATACGTCCATGTTTATTTTATGAAAATTTTCTAAACTCATCATGATAAGATATGAAGAGATCAGATGTTGTGTGGGTAATTCATTTTACCTATCATTCTTTTTTTTCAGATGTGAACTTAAAGGATTGAGAGAGCAACGAATGGCCCCTTCATTCGGATTGATTGACTCCTAGATGCACTTAAGCGGTGAGAAAAAATTTCAGACAATTATTTAGAGTGAGATTTGAGACAAAAAAAAGGCCGTAAAGAGAAAAGAACCTAGAAAAAAAATCTTAAAATTAACTAAAAAATTTGGTCCTTTGGGAGTGTAATATACGTATATATAATTTAGTAATATTTGGGTCTATTGTCCTCGATTTGGACTTATTAAATAGAATTTTTATTTGTTGGTTGGAAGTCCTCGGGAATCGAACCCAGGATCTCCAACCTATCCGAGACATCAAATCCTCGATTTAATTGTTGCGTGAAAATTTTCTCAGTCAAGAGAATTCTCTCGAATCTATTGATGTCTTTAGCTAAATAAAAATAACGTAAATAATTAAATACGCGTCTAGAAAAATAAGAGAAAGTAAAATGATTTTTTTTTTTATTTTTATATTAAGTAATCTTGGACTCAATGGCGAATAAATAAAAATTAACAAACACTTCCAATTTAATTTTCTACATTCATATCAAAGATCTGGTTTCAAGGTTAATACACAAATCTGTGGGTGTGTTAGTATAAAATAAGAGATAGCTAAAGTCTCACGTGTCGACATGAAGGTCAGCTTGACAGAAAAAATCTATTTACTAATTGCTAATTGACTGAATACATAATATAAGAGAGAGAGAGTGGGGGAAAGTATTATGTATTGGAGCTTCCGGACGGTCGGTGAGGAGGTTACGGATGAAAAATTGACTTTTTCACTTTCACTCACAAAAAAAAAAAAAAAAATAGAACAACAAATAAATTTACTTCATTTACCTTCTCTGGTTTTTATTCTCAAACAAAAAAATAAAATTAAGAGAGAGAGAGAAAGAAAATTATTCCCGTGTCAGATTTGACCTTGGCCGAAAAGGTATACAAGATTTTCAAGGTCGACAACAAAACAAATTGCTGTTGCCAATTTTTCGCCAAAAGAAAGTAAAAATTCAAATGTAATAAATAAATATTTTGAAAAGAGAATGAAAAAAAAAACAAAACAAAAACATTGAATACAAAACAGACCAGACCAAATCAACTCTCGCAGGTAAATGCGTCTAGGGACCAACAACCAAACAGCAGAAACAAAAAAAGTCCTTTTTTTATTTTAGAACGAACCCCTTTTTAAAAGAAAGGCATCAAACAAGCACACAAAAAGAGAGAGGAAGGATTTATTCATTCACTCTTAAGAAATATAAAAGCCGAATGTAAAAATTGGAAAAACTTTTCCTTAATTAGTTAGTCTTGAGTCACTGATTAATGCAATAAACGAGAGCAATGTCGTAAGCAATGGCCAGGCCTTGCTTTTTAACCAAAAGTCACTTTTACTATAAACTATTACTCAAACAGTGAAAATGAAAAAAAAAGAGAAAAATAATAATATATGAGAATAAAATAAAATAAAATTATTTGATTGTAATCAGAAATATTTAAAGTTCTTTATTTAGTAGAATTGCTTAAGGTGCGCGTCTCGAAAAGTCGTTAGAACACGATTGACTACCGAGTTACTCTAGGCTGCAAGAGATGGCGTTAGTTTTTCCCATAGGAATACAAGGGATTTATTCCATTTCATTTTAAAGATTCCAGCTAATTAATTAAGGGTAAAAAATTGATTATTTAATTGCCATTGCCCCCCACCCCGGCTTGTCCTAAAAATTAAAAAAAAAACAAACAAATATATATTTTTCCCATTGGGAATTTTTTTTTTAACGCCCCAATCCACTACATTAATTTAAATTTTTTTATTTAAATAAATAATTAATAATCTATGTATATATTAATTGCAAACCCCCCCTCTCGCCCTAACGAGGGGTTGCCCCCCCTAACAAGATGTCTGGCTACGCCCATGTTCTATGTCGATTTTTTTGAGTGTAAAAACACATCTCTCATCGTACTGCTTTAGGAAATTGATGTCCAGATACTCATCTTCAAATCCTATGAGTATAAAAAAAAAATCTGTAACACCCTAGCCGTATGGCCTTGTTAGAGTAAAAAATATTAATCGACTATATTTAGGTAAAACGACAATTTTTCTAAAGATTTTGTAAAGTACTTTCTGGGTTTTTCTGCTTAAGGGCTCATAATTTAGTCCGAGCAGAGGAAAAGCTCTTGCTTCATGATCTATGAGCTAATGATTTCCTTCCCGTTTAATAAAATGTATTTAAATTATAATGGGTATTAAAAAATTAGGACTAAAGTATCGAAAAATGCTTTAAAAAATAATTATACATAAATAAAGGACTGATTTGATGATTTTCTTATTTAATTCTTTCTTGATGGCTGGATTATTATAATACAAAGATGCGTGGAGTAATGGCAGGCAGACTGGGTGAAAAATAAAAGATTATATTTTGTCGACGTTTCGAGTGCCAATCACACTCATCATCAAAAGCTGTTACAATGTCAGGTTGTCATGATGGGTCTTTATTTGCTTGAGAACTATTTTTATCATTTGGAGGACTTATTTAATATTGACGTTTCGACTTTTGGATAAACAAATAAATAAATACTTTTGTGTATTTTCCGTTCATTTGTAGATATTTCGACCCCAGTAATATGGAATCATCCTCAGTACAATCAACAGATGTTTTGCAAATCGTTAATTTCTAGCATCCAATATGGCAAAATAGATGAGTATTCCATGAATGCACTTTTATACATTATTTATATTATTATAATTGATTATAAAAATTGCATTCATGGAATGCTCAGCTATTTTGTCATATTGGATGGGAGGAATTAACGATTTGCAAAACATCTGTTGATTGTACTGAGGATGATTTCATATCACTGGGGTCGAAATATCTTCAAATAAACGAATAATACTCAAAAGTATTTAATTTTGGCCGACAGTCCTTAGAATTAAATTTATTTTCCTTGCGGCCATCTACAAACAAATTTTATTTAATTAAAATAATCAATAAAATTTGACCTGCAAATTCTTAAATATTCGAAAGGAAAAAAAATTCGCAGCTCCTTATTATAAAAAACATTTGTTTTGACCTTTGACGAAACGCTGTCCAAGTAAATATATAAATTTCTTTTAGTTGATTAATACTCGTAGTTTATATTATAAAAGAAAAATATTTTGAAAATTCTTTTCTAATATTGGAAATTTTATTTGTGTTAATATGGGAATTTAAGTGATAAGTAGGGAGAAAATAATCCACTTTCTCTTGGATTCTAGAAGAAAATAATTAGATATTAGATGATATATTAATAGGAAAGACTTTTATATGAGGTATGGTGGATAGTTCACTGGTTTCCAAAATCATGATCTAGAAGTGGGCTGAATTATTTTCAAAATTCTAATTGAAAAGAAATTTGTGCTTAGTACTTGAGAGAATTCATCAGATTTTTTTTTTTAATAAGCTATAGAGGGATTAAATTTTGAAATTGGCTGTAGCGACAATAGTCTGCTTATTCCTAAGAAATTTAATAACGAAAAAGGAGGAGAAAAAAATTTTTGATTGAGATCAGCTAGGTACAAGAGATTTTTTTTTTTATTTAGAGTAAAGGTTTCTTTCTTTTATTATATTCAGAGATAAAATTGTCTTCCAGTTGTTCATTTACATTTTTACTTTCTCTTACCTATATATATGTTAATCTTATTAACATATAGAGAGAAAGTATTAGATTCATGTCAAAAATTCGAAGTCGAGATTTTGATGGAAATGCATTTGATTTGATTTGAGGCCCCCTGAGTCCAAAAAAGTGAGACCGCAAAATGGTCTGTCTCTCTGTGTGTTTTTTCAAAATAAAGCAATGAACTACGAGATTGGAATTTTATAATTAAGTTAGATAATCTTCTCAGGTGCGAAAATTAACTTTTAAATAAAATCGTCCATAAAGTATTAGTACTTTACTGATGTACTTTTTCAGTTTTATTTTATTTTTTCAAAATTGGCTCTAACGATTTTGATTAAAATAAATAAATAATTTTTTAGATCCTCTTGAAAATGTATATTATCATTTTGGTCTTAATTACTTAAGGCTCTAGCTACCAGGTTGTGACTTAATTTTGGCGCTCACTGTCCTTCATAGGAAAGTGGTAACAGAATACAAATATTTTCTAATATAATCCAAAGAATTCACCGGTGACACTAGTTGAAACATTCTTAAATTTAAATAAATCTCGGCACGCGGGCTTGGTGTAGGAGTTAGCTTGCTGGCCTTGTATACCAAGGGTCGCGGGTTCGGATCCCAGGTGGTGCGATGATTTTATTTAAGCCATTTGGATACCAAATGGCTTAAATAAGATTGCCTAGACCCCAAATATATATATTATATTATTAATAACTCTTAAGGCCTAAGTTGACGAAAAGACTGTGTGCATGTGTGTGAGTGTGAATGAGAAAAAAGTGGGTTAAAAAAACGAATTATAGATAAATAAATAACACTAGGTTAAGTTTTAAAAGGTTTTTATTTTAAGCTTATTTAAAAAAAAAAAAAAAAAATAGTTTGAAACTTAACCTAGTGGTATTAATTTATCTATAGATGAGAATTTAATTAAATATTTTATAAATTTAACATCTTGAATTCAAATGGACTAAATATATGCCGACACAAAAAATCTGGTGGGACAAGCACATCTTTCAATTATAGAAGATAAAAGAAAGTTGCTAGCTGTACGATCTGTCACATCAGATTTTTGTTTCTTGAGTTCACTTATCACATCACTGCGATCCTGGTGGCATTTTTACTATTACCAAAACAAACACTAAAGAAAAAAATTACCTTAAAATCAAATTCTCCTACTACTCTGGAGTAGTATAGTCACTTGAAGCCCAAAAAACGTTTTTTTTTTTGCTTAATAGGCGAATTAAAAATTTGTATAAAAGTTATTATCTCTATTTAATAATCGTGTGAAAGGATATAATTAAAATTTTTGAAAAGGCAATTAACTTGTTAAATAAGATTACTTCAGGTCATCAATCAACTTACTCTATTCATCGGTTTACAAATGAATTTAAACAAAAAAAAAAAAAAAAAAAAAAAACCAAAGTTTTATTATTAATTAAACTCACTGAACGAATTATTATTATTATTATTATTATTATTATTTTAATATTTAGATCAATCACCAACCCTTAAAAGAAAATGGATTCAGCACTTTTTCTTTCGTCTCTTTTTTTTTCTCTCTCTCCCCTTTTAATTTATGATCCCCTCCGATTGGTTATAAGAACAAGAAAAAAAAAACTTTATTTTTTGTTTTCCTTTTTCCTTTCTCATTTGTTAGCAAAATACGTTTGGAGAGAGAAAAAGAAAATTATTGTAAATACTTGTTCGCCTTGATGTGAACACGATTTGAGTTTTTTTTTTTCTTTTTCTTTTTATTTCTTCAAAGGTTTCAAACGACTTTGGCGGGGGTATATAATATAAACAACTATTTTTATTTTTATTTTTTTTTATTCTTCAGAAGAAAAAAACAAAATTATATTTTCTCTCTCGTTCTATTTTGGTATCCAAAGGCAAATTTTTTTTTCCAATTTTATTTTAATTTAAGGGCATTTAAAAAATGGATTTTTAATTTAATTTTTGAAATAGGTAATTTTTTTTTTTAATTAAAAAAAAAAAACATTAAATTGAATTGGATTTTGATTTATTTCTTGCATTTGAACTTGAAATGTGTTAATAAGGAAGCTATTGTATTTTAACAGATGAATCGAATTAGTGTGTTTATTGTATTGTATAACACGATTTAACCCATTTTCTTATGTCTGTCCTTCTCTGACACGTGTTTGACAAATTTTCATGCTTATTTTTGAATTTTTTTACAAATCCAACTACAAGAGAAGGTAAATAATGCCCCTTTAATTTAGATGAATTCATCAGTTAAGAGATATTTTCAGTAAGGGGTCGATATACTGTATTTTACTAAAAATTTATAAATTTACATGCATTTTTGTTTAACACATTTTCTATGGTTTATAACAGGGTTGGCATAGAATTTCCCCAAGTGGACAAAACCCACTGTTTTTTTTTTCAATTAATAAAACCCTACTGTTATTTGGGTTTTATCGGGTTTTTTACTTTCTCCTAACCTATATATGAAATATATATAAATTACAGTATTGGATTCATGTCAAAAATTTGATGTCGAGATTTTGATGGATATACATGTTTTGAGGTCCCCTGAGTCAAAAAAAAGTGGGTCCCGCATATTGGTCTGTCTGTTAACCGAAAGTTGTTTTAAACTTTTTCTTAAAATTTCCTCAATTTATATCATTTTATATATACCAGGTATATATATATATTTTTTCTTTTTTAGTAAATTTTCCTCTCGTTTTTTTTTAGTCTCAAGTTTCGGCTGGTTTTTGGCCTAAACCGAAGCTTCGGTCGGTTTTTATATTATACATAATACCACTATAAAAAAAATTATATACTAACATCAAAGATAAATCACACCCAACAAAAAGAAACGAAAATCCTCCCCCTCCCCTTCTTGGGCTTAAAAAAAAAGGTTTTTCCAATCTTGGTTTATAATACACATTTTTGAATTGCCAGATTTTTTCATGCATACAAATCATAAATAGGCCTATTTTTATTATTATATATTTCATTAATAACTTCCTGTATTATTTACAGACATTTCATTTATTTTTCTTTCATTCTCTTATTCTTTTGAAAAATATAATTTGTCTGTTTTGTTTAAAAAATTATTGTAGTATAAATGTTTATAAAATTTGAACTGTACGCCAATATAATTTAGGTACATGCATTGTAATACTTTTGTGACGCTTGTTAGCTTGTTTGTTGGAATTATTTTAATGTAATTAAAAAAAAAATTGTTATTACTCTCTGGTGGGAGCAGTTGCAAACTCTCGGCCCGAAAATAAAATTTAATTTATGACTTTATAGTATAAATTGTCCCATCCAATGTGTCCTGGGATTTTATTTTTTTATTCAATATTCTATCTTTGACTGAATAATCTAACATTTATTGGATACGAAATTTTTAATTAATTTTTTGAAAAATAATTAAAATTTATTTTTTGTGGGATAATTATTTACTAATTTTTATTAGTTTTTATTATGATTCATGGAAAAATTTGCCTCTATAAAAAGGGTGAATGTGATTTGTTAGTTTTTTTTTTTAGTTCTTATTGCCAATTGTTTGTTTGTATAATTTTACTAAAATTTTGAATATAAATCCTACAAAAAAATTTTTCAAGGGCTTGGAGAATGAATATAAAAGCGAAACCGAAAAATAAACCGTCAAAAAAAATAATAATTTCCCCATCTAGAGTGATTAAAGGTAAATGAAAATATTAAAAAAAAAAAAAAAATGACGAACCCAAAATTTAACTCTTTAACAAATGCCTCGTTATTGTTTTTACAACAATTTCGCCTTATCCCAGAAAAATTAACATTAAAAAAAAAATTAGAATTTTTTACGGAAAACCCGATCAACTTGGATGAAGATCGCGTAATCAAAAAAAAAAAAAAGAGAGGAGGACCTACCACAAGATTTCCTTGGATAGCAAATTTCTCTCTCCAACTTTTATATAACAATCTTTTAACGTAACATTTTGTTTCTTAAAAAAAAGAATTGACCATTTTAACTAAGTTTATTAAAAAAAAAAAATTCATTCTCATGTGTATGAATATAATATAAATATAATAGGATGCAACGGCTTCCGTTTATTTATATTTCCTCACAATGTCTTTCTTTCTTTCTATTCTTATATAAATAATAAATATGATTATAATAAATAATAAAAAAAAAAGAAAGAAAATTAAGGTAGATATTTAATTTCTTTTATTTTGAAATTAAATTAATCCAAATCCCGCTAAAATATATTGTAGTAATTTACCTTTTAGGTTTAATCCGTCCGTTGTGATTGTTATTGTTATTGTTTTTGTTGAATTGTTATGATGATATCAAAAACCACGCGAGGTCTCGTAACAAACACCGAATACAAAAACACTTGTGGGTAACCGGGTCACATATAATCGTGTCATCGTGATCCACTATCTCAATCACTTTAATGTAGATGTTGCACTGACTGAGTAACAAACTAAAATTAAAAAAAAAAAAAAATAGAACCACTCACTTACACGCGGTTTACATAATCAGAAGGAGAAGGAGAGAGAGAGAGAGAGAGGAGGAGCGAGGAAAAACAACTAAAGACCGATTGAGTGTTAGTTAGTTAGCCTTGACCTTGTTTTCTTATTTTGATTTTTTTTTTTAAGATGGTCCTTTTTTGGGTTCACTTTCGCTTTCGGCACACTACTACCCGCCACTACTCCACTCTCTCACTCGGTTGATATATTATGCTATCGCAGGAGGGTTTAGACACTCGTCGTTGCTTGTTGCCGTCTATCTAGTGGCACTTTCACAGAGCCCCGAGCCCCACGATGTGGGCGATGGTGGGGGGGAGCGAGTGGGATGGGGAATAGTGGCTGCTCTCGGTGAGAAAGAGAGGGAAGATAGAGCGCTAAAGGGGAAAGAGCCTTCCCTCTTTCTCTCTCTCTCTCTCTCTCTCCTTGTTTTTTTCCACCCCTCATTTTGGCTCACACACACAAATAGACACTCACTCACTCACTCCACGATCAAAAACGCTTCTAAAGTCGGGATACAAAACATCGACAACGCTCTCTTTCACTCTCACTCTCACTGAAAACAATAAATTTGAACAATACTGAAATATCGATTAAATAATATTTATTTATAACATTTTTTTTTTCGAACCGAGAAATAAATACACACGTAGCCTAATTAAGGATTGAGCTTACATATAAATAATTTTTATTTCAACTTTGCATATGAAAGATTCTTTTGTGAGGGTATCACCTGGGAGTATTTTTTTTTTTTTTTAAATTTTTATACAGAATATTTCCATCGAAAAATTAAAATAGGTTAGTAAGGAAGAGTGGGGTAAAGGAAAAAAAAAATTACAAACGTTTCGAATTTTTATTGTACTTTTAATCATGACTGACTTTAACTATAATATACACATGCAAGGATATGGAAAAAAATATATTTGTAGTTTTGCACTACATAAATTAACTAAACGAATTTACATCCCTTAGATCAGACATTATTATATCATATATTTTTGACATCATCACATCACAAGGCGCTAAAAATAAACTATTCCCCATTTTTTAACCCTTTTCGGCTACAGAGGCCATTTAGGGGTGATTAATTTATACAAGCGAAAATACCATCTATTGCAATAGTATTGAGACTAAAGCCCGGTAGTTAGGCAGCCCAAATGGCAGCTTGTCTATGTGAGAAATATCTTTTTGAAAGCAGACAAAAGGCTGAACGACCTTTTATAACAAAAGAATAACTATAAAAATTTATCTTTTTATAAATTTCAAGATATATCGAAATAAAAATTATCTCAATGTTTTAATCAGAAAAAAAGTTTAGTGAGCGTGTGCCATTTTGGCTGCATAACTACCGGGTCTCAATACTATTGCAATAGATGGTGTACATATAGTATGGATGGCTATCGGAGGACGTTCCACATGTTGATTGCTCGGCGTTTCCACCATTGTCCATTGATTAGTTTGCTATAAAAAGAAAATATTTCGACTATGCGTCATAAAACAATTTAGAGCTATTAATTATATTGATATATATTTAAATAGGTATATTTATATCAAGGAAGCCCTTATTGTTTGCCTTGCTGAGGCACGGGGGTTCGAAAAGTAGTGACAAATTTTAAATTAAAATTGCCCTCGGGGTTTGGCGTAGAGGTTAGCGTGCTAACCTCGTATACCAAACGTCGCGGGTTCGGACCCCAGGCAGTCCGATGATTTTATTTAAGCCATTTGGATACCAAATGGCTTAAATAAGAATGCCTGGACCCCAAATAAATATATATTATGAAATAACGGTTATCGTAAAAGTCTTAAATGGCCTAAGTTGCCGAAAAGACTGTGTGAATGTGAGAGTGAATGAGAAAAAAGTGTGAGTGTTTAAAAAAAAAAAAAAAAAAAATTAAAATTGATCTACAAGTTTCATACTCGTATATAGAAAAAAAATAGGGCATATGCAGGAGTCGAACTCACAATGAATTACGTCTAAAATGATAAAAAAAAAAAAAAATTTGGAAAAAGGTTTCATTGGAAAATTCTTTGATTTAATGCTAAAAAATCTAAAATTCACACTAAAAAGGGGTAGAGTCTTTTCAGAGAATTTTATCAAAACATTTAGCCAGACATTTTAAGCGGAAAAGCAATAAAACTTTTTTAATGGGAATTTTAAGTAAATATTTTGATATTTTTCTAAGAAAAGCAATAAGACTTTTTTACTAGGAATCTAAGAGCGGATCCAGAGGAGGGGGGGAGGGATAATCTAGTGTAACTGGTCGCACAGCACACAATTTTTTCTTACTTTCGATAATTTAAAGGTGCATTCTGTACTTGTTTTCGAGAATATATATAGAAATCAAATTTGTACGTATTAATTTTTAAAATTTTATATTAAAATTTTAATTGCCAAAAAAATATTTTTCTCAAATCTTAGGGGGGGGTAATTACTCCTTCCTCCCCATTGTATCCGCCCTTGCTAGGAATTTTATATAAACATTTAGGTAGACATTTTAACTGTGTCTATCATGCTTAGGAATCATGGGATGAGGGCGGGGTTGGTCCAGGCTTTTGCCCCTCCCCCCCCCCCCAAAAAAAAACAATACTAATATGTATTTTAAATTGATTAGGTAATTATTTAAATAATAATTATTATTTTAATGGTGATTATAAATGAGGCATGACCCGTCAAATCATATAAAATTTGACAAAAATTACCTTCATATTCTTCTGTCTTGCATGAAATTTTTTTCAGTGGCAAAATTAAGACCCCTGTATAGAGAAGAGGTATTAAAGATCTTGGTTCAAGTACAAAGTGTTTGTTAACTCCGGGCTGATTTATTTAATTTAGATTAAAGACTAATTAATGTAATTAAATAGCCTCAGATGCTGTAAAAAAAGAAAAAACAAAAACTACTCTTCCTAGTGAAGAGTAGATCAATGCTATTCAATTAAATACCAATCTAATATTTCTGATGTTGAATTCAAAAAAATCGTTCTATGAAATTGGTTGTTTTTGTTAGAGGGAT
The DNA here is from genome assembly GCA_023213315.1 of Euborellia annulipes. Taxonomy (NCBI): domain Eukaryota; kingdom Metazoa; phylum Arthropoda; class Insecta; order Dermaptera; family Anisolabididae; genus Euborellia; species Euborellia annulipes. The sequence continues at coordinate 70,072 of JAKCPI010008809.1, forward strand.
GAAATTGAATAAATTCCCCTAAGTTAAGAAGTATAAATTTTATATGAGAATCAATTCACGTCTTTTTTCTTCCGGGTTATTTAGTTTCAAAATGACAGAAGAATTGACAGAAAAAAAAAAAATATCTCAAGCAAGCACTTTATCCGACATGAAAAGTGTGGAGCCAAAGCGAAAGTGGTGGGGGAATCAACCCACTGGCGATTTATATAAATTATTATTTTATTAATAAAAAAAAAGGTTCAAATTTATTTTAAAGTCTAATAAATTTTTGAAATTGAAAACATTTTTAACAAAATTATTGGAAATAAAAGAAATTTTTTGCAATAATAGTGATAACTAATATACAATTAACAAAACAAAACAAAAACGTAAAACTCCGGATAGGTAACCATAAAGAAAAGTCAAAATTATATTTAAATTTTCAATTTTTTATGTCTACCTGCAATTTGATCGAAAATTAATATTATCGAGTACTACATTTTTTTTCAAGTAAATAATCGTACTTTTCTGAGAAGTAAACAAAAATATTTATTATCAACGATCTTAAGATATAATAAAATATCAAAATAATGATTAGGACTTATTTGTTATCAAATACATATAATTCTTAATTAAATAATTTTTTTAAATAAACATGTAGGCTAAATATAAAAAACGCAATTATTATTTTTTTTGTTTAACATTATTTACGCTAGTATTGATTCATATACACATATTTATCATTCATAATCCGGGCCATTCTGAATAATTTATTTCGGATGAATTGATTTCTTTTATTTTTCATAATAAGAAAACTTTAATCCTCTATGAAAGTTCATTTTTTTAGTATATGAACTTTTCATATACCCGAATGTAAAATTCATAAAAAGTTTGTGTAACTTGTTTATGAAAAATTTTTAACAGAGTATAATATACGAGTAGACCAATAAATGTCTATATTATTAAACAATGTTGTGGAGATTTAGTGTAAGTGTTGATAAAATTCAATTTCATTTTTAAATGCATCCATTTATCACATGTATTGATTATACATTAATAATCAACCTATATCTTATCATAAATATTAATTGTTCATATGAATACCAATCCATCTTCCATACGTGTATAGGCCCGACGCATATCAATATTAATTTTGAATATAATCCTCAAAACAAGTGGCGTTTGGAATGGAGAGGCCACTTGTAACTTGTCATTTAAATTGTCCCTTTTTTTATTATTTTTTTATAAAAGAAAGTACTGTATTCCTAATCAATAAATTATAATATAATTATATATAATAATTTTATTTATATTATAAAATGCCTGCTGTTCTTATTTCTCTTTTTCAAAATAAGTATAAAAATCTGGTGTGACTGGTCACACAGCACACAATCCTCGGCAAGAGAAAGTTGTGTTCTGTGCTTGTCACACCATATTTTTTTGTGTCGAGATATATTTAGTTTCCAACAGTTCGGTACATTCGAATTTTAAGATGTAAAATTTATAAGTATGGAAAAATATTTATATTTTGTTATCATGGCAACCATTTCTCTTATCTTTCCTATGAAGCACAAGAATAAAGTGTGCTTCAAAAGATTTCAATGAGAATATACATTTTAAAGAGAATTTTTAAAAATAATTGATTTATGAATTTTAAACAAAATTGTTTAGCGATTTTTGAGAAAAATGAAAATAATCTGAAAAGCTACATCAGTAAAGTACTAGTACTTATTGGCCGATTTTGTTCAAAAGCTTATTTTCAGAAGGGTGCCTAATTTAAATATAAAATTTCAACCTCGTAGCTTAATTTCTTCATGATTAAAGTTGAACACATTCATATTTATATGAACTTGATGATATAGGCTACGTATATGGCATTTCAAATCCTGAGACGCAAGAATAAAATAGATTTGTTATTGAATATGTACGGAGGATCACCTTAAGCAGGTTGCGCAGCTATTAATTAATTTATTATCAAAGGAAAAAATAGAACTTAATTTATTTAATTATATATCCCAGAGGAGGAGGGGGAATTACCCTCTTTACCTTTCTGTAATTGTACTCATCCTTGTAAACAACTCCGTTAATTTCTTCTCATTATTACTTTAAAATAACGAAACGCATTTTTCCACTGATAAAAAAAAAGAAATTTTTTAGGAAATATTTTCACTTTTTTAATCTTTTCTCTTTGATAAGATAATATTAATCTATTTGTTTATTTTGTTTATTTCTTTTTTTATTCAGATTGGATTCTAAGATCGCCAAATTCAAGGTTGTCTCCTACTTCTCAGTATAAAGGTAGAAACAAATTATTTTAATTATAGGAAAAAAAAAGATCGGAACCAGTGTTTGTCTTTCTACAATTCCTCAATTTATTTCACAAATGTTGATAGCGCCGCAGTTCGTAATATAAATAAATTGAGGAAATTTGGAAAGGAAAACTCTGGTGATATTTTCTCCAAACCACCTATCATTTGATCTTCTCGGCTCATTTATTTCATATTAATTAAAATTTTTTAATTAAAATATTTTCCAAGTATTAAATACGAACTTACTCAGGTGGGAGTAATTTTCACCAAATTTGTCTATAAAAAACTAAAGATTCCATAATCTTATATAAACTCAGATCAAATTTTTTTTTTGGCACTGGTACAAAGCCATACAGATTTTCAATTTTACAATAAAGATAACTTTATATTAGAAATATAAAAAGAGTTGGTATAAAATATAAATTCTGGTGCAGCGATGGCAAACTTTTTTGAGACGTGGGTCAAATTTTGTTCATATTTTTTTTAGTACTAGCTCGTGTGTCACTAATGCCCATTTGCATCAGAGTTTAAAAATTTTTAAATGAGTATTTTTAAAACTATACATCTTTAAAATTCAATTGGCTTAAGGGATAAAAAAATGGGCGTGTTTTGACGATTTAAAAATTAGCTTGCGTGGGTCAGTGTCTGAACCACGGGTCATAGGTTCGCCATCACTGCTCTAGAGGCTCCAGTATCAGGATCAATGTTATGATTTTAGCTGGGATTATTTTAAAACTAGTCGGCCTATGTATTGAGACTAACAGGATTTAGGCAACCCAAATGGCACACGCCAGAACTTGTTATCAAAACAGACCTTTTTTTCCCACAAAATTCCATACATTTTTTTTTTTAATTCTATTTTCAAGTTATATCAAAATAAAAGTTATCTCTAAGTCTTATCAGAATAAAATAATTTCGTTTTCGAATGAAGTTCGTAGGACTGCCCAACACAGGCGTGTGCCATTTTGGTTGCCTATATCCTGTGCGTTAGTCTCAATACATATGCCGATACTTTAAGCTAAGATTGGTCTTAATAAAATTTAATTATTTATGAATTACAACACTTTGTTAGGAGGATTTATCGTAAGAATGATTTGCTTGCGATAAATTGAATAGAAAATAACATCTTTATTAAGTGAAAACACAAGCGACGTTTCGATCCTAGATCGAGATCATCTTCAGGCTTGTTGCTCAAAAAGTTGTTTCTCATATTACAATAATTAGTATTTATTTATTTATTCATTCCATTTTTCCCCTAATCTCTTTTTGAGGCTTTTGGGGTATACATAATACATATACATATAGGTACATGTGTTAATCTAGTTAGTGTTTACATCATATATTAACATTTTTGTAATTTCAATTTATTTATTTATTTATTTTCATTTTCTTATTTCTTCCTCTTCTTCTCTCTTCAGCAACAATAATTAGACTATTAATTTTTCTCTTGAAGCTGTTCACACTTTATGCAACATGAGAAACATAAATCTTAACTTCTTGTGGCCCTCGGGCCTTGGTGTAGTGAGTAGCGTGCTGGCCTTTTATACCACTACACGTCTGCTACAATATTTCTTAATATTAATTTATATTTTAAAAATAATTCATTATTAAAATAAAAATTTGAGTAATAATACTAATATTATGGTAGAGAGAGGATGAAAAAACTTTTTATATATACCGGTATATGAATTTGTTGTGTTATTTTTTTTTTTTTTATAGTAAAAATAATACAAGTCTGTTAAAAAGTTTAAAATGCAAAGGAGGATAATGTTGTTAAACTAAATTTAATTTACTTACGAGTACTTTGACTAACTAATGTTTCTTGACTTTTTGAAGGAGCGGGGGGGGGAGGGGAGGGGGATGAAAACTTCGGAGCAAGTTTTACTAGAGTCAAAGTTTTGTTCAATTTTTGTGAAATACGTACGTCTTGTCTATCTTCTTGGCTGTCTTATACTAGTTTTAATTTATCCTTTGGCCATCGTTTCTCTGCCAAGAATATCTAATAAGCTTGAATATTTTGAGATCAAAGTACCGAAAAAGCAATGGTCTGTGGTTTTAGCTTGCCCATTTTCAAACATATCATTTCCGATACAAAGGAAATAATTAAAAGGAAGGGCGAAAGAAAGGGCTTGAAATGACCTCCACCATAAAGTCCTGACAAACTCAAAAGGGTCGTCGTCGATTTATAGGAAATGGGCAACTCAACACGTGGAATTGAATCAGTTCCGTAGTGAGTGGGAATATCGGTCAAGAGTCAAAGTTCAGATGATTTCCAAGCCAAGAGGGGAAGGGAGCTGAGCGCAAATCACAAGTGTGCGTGTGTGTGTGTGTGTGTGTGTTTGTGCGTATAGTAAAAATTCCATTTGAATTTTATCTTCACACATGTTACAAATACAATCCATAATATTAAACATTAATGAGCGAATTGGGTAATAAAATTTAATCCTACAGTATAAAAAAAATCTGGTGTGACTGGTCGCACAGCACACAACTTTCTCTTACCTTGTGTCGACGTATATTTAGTTTCCGCCAATATATTAAAATTCAAGATGTAAAATTTATAATATTTATATTTTGTTACCATGGCAACCATTTCTTCTATCTTTCCTATGAAACACAAGAGTAAAGTGGCCTTCAAAAGATTTCAATGCCAAAATGAGAATTTACATTTTAAAGTCCTTCTAAAAAATAATTAATTTTTGATTAGGAGAGGACGGGACCCTTCCCGGGACAGAGCAGCCAAGTAAAAAAACGTTAAAATTTGTAGCCGATGTTTCGAGCGCTAGTTGCACTCATCTTCAGGGCCTATAGTAACAAATTTTTTATTTGGTTAATTGATCATTTTACAAAATAAATTAATACAAAACACATGCAAATATCATACATAAACATGTTTGTACAATTTTGCATCGTTATAATATACAGTACCACACCTTCTGTACTTATTTTTGACAATTCTGCTTGTAAGTAGTCATTAAGAAATTTCATGTGATAATGTGTTGTGTATTAAAGTAATTTGTAAAATGATCAATTAACCAATTAAAAATTTGTTACTATAGGCCCTGGAGATGAGTGCGACTAACACTCGAAAACACTCGAAACGTCGGCGACAGGATATAACGTTTTTTATTTTTACTTGGCTGCTGTGTCCCTGGAAGGCTCCCGTCCTCTCCTAATTGAATATCTACAGCCATCAAACTCAACGATTTTTGAATTTTAATCAAAATCGTTGGAGCAAATTTTTCGAAAATCGAAAAAAGCGAATTTTTTTATGAACCCGTTTATGAAACCTTTAATAAAGTCGTTTATGGAAGTTCATTTTTTAGAATATGAACTTTTCATATACCCAAACTTAAAATTCATAAACAGTTTTTGTAACAGACTTCATATACAAATTTATGAAGAGAATATCCCTTGAAAATATTTAACAGTGTATTTATTCAAATTATTCCCAAACTCGCTTTTAATTGACAAAATAATTTTACTAAATCAGTCCCTTGAGTTCCCTCTCTCCCTCTCAAAAGAGAGTCTCCCTCGAATACGACACTATAGAAAGCAGCATTTAAGACAGAACTATTCTTTATTATTAGATAACAAAGTAAAATGATCAATTTGAAAATATTTTTACTTCCTGAAAATTTATTTCTACTTCTCTCTTTAAAGTAAATTTATTTTTATTGCTTGCCTATGTAATAGGCAAAATTTTGAACAATTAGATAAGATAAATCTGTATTTATTTATATTTTAAAGTTAATATTTTAAATGGAACTCAGGAAAGAAAAAAAATTTTTTAGTAGGCGGATGGCGTTGATAAAAAAAAAAAAAAGGAATCCAGGAAAAAGAAATTTAATCGATATTTTGTAAATACAATTTAAAATTTATTTATAATTAATTTTGTAATTACTGTATTTCGAATAAAGTTCGATAAAAAAAAAAAAAAAAAAAAAAAAAAAATAGGCGTCACCAAGAGAAGAGGGAAGGGGTTAATTACTGTACTTTTTTTTTTTTAATAAAAAATGCCTTTAATTTAACTATGATTTATTTACATATAAAAAAAATCCACTGGCCTTGTTGAGATAAAATTTAAGGTCAAACAAGAGATCGCTAGACAAATTATATATTTGCTAAAAAATCTAGCAAACTTAAACATTTACGATTAGCATTCCTCGGTTAAAATTTAGGTATTAAATCAAAAAAAGTATTTAAAAATTTTATTCTAATTTGTTGTGACCAATGATGCGACTAGAATTTGCTCCTGGGTGGGGAGGGGGGGCTTAAGGGACTCATGTTTGAGAGAATTCGGGATCAAACTTATGAGCCTTTGCAGTGAAGGCGCCAGCTTATTCTTAGTGGCGGACAGGAGTGGGGCAAATTTACCAACAGGGGGAGGGCACACAATATGCAATAGGATATATCAAGAGAAAAACAAAAGAATGAGGGGGACTTTCAGGGGGACAGATGCCATTGTCGGGGCGGTGCTTGCCCCCCCCCCCCTAGCTCCCCCTGGACGCCGTTACTGTCCTTTTGTCAAGGATTTACCCCCTTTATATATTTTAAACCTCAAAAAATTTTTATTTTATGACAGCTTTATTAAAATAAAATAAACTGAATTTTCATTTTTTTGTAAAAAGCATTTAATTTATTTTCAAATAAGGATAGGCTGTTATTTTTTCTTTTCTATTTGTATTATACTTAATACGACCGTAAGGTAAATATCTGGGTCCAACCCCCCTCCAAAGAAAAAAATTTTCGAAAAATTATAAATCAGAGTTTATGGAAATATGGTGTTAAAATTTTAAATATTGTTAAAAATTATAAAAATTATTTTTATTTATTTAGGAAGGGGGGATTTAGGAAGGAGGGATTATCTCTCGGATCATTCGAACCCCCCCCTCACCACCTAACAATTTTTTTATTTACTACTCTGATACGTAATATACTGTAGTCTAAATAAATTTCTATTTTTTTTCTCTCGGGGACTGGGGGGTGGAGGAGGGGGTTATAACCCTCTCCTAGTTGAACCACTGCTTGTTACGAATATTACGTTTATGCACTTTTTTTAGACCTACCTATACAACACGCTATAATTTTAAACTCTGTTCCCTTGGGGGAGGGGGGGTATTCAAAGCACTGCTTATAATTTAATTTAATCTCCCTTTAAAAGAGCTCATACCCAAATATTTAATTTATCGCAAATATATAGGCTATATCGTTGTTACAAAGATAACAATCTAAAAAAAAAAAAAATTTACGTCTTCTCTCTCTTATTTTTGTATAGATCTAATTAAACTCCGAGGAAGGGGGGGCGTTAATATTTTTTAATACGCTTGTTGTTCTATTTTTCTCGTACTTGTTGCATACATTTCATTTGCTTTTTTAGCCTATGTTTTCATCTAAGCATGCACACAACCACCATCACAATTTCTTCCCCCACTACTATCTCTCTCTCTCTCTCTCTTATTTTTCTTTCTTCTTTCACTTTGCTGCACACAAAGTGAATGTGTTTGTGTGTGTGTGTGTGCGTGTTCGTCCGTTCGTTTACAACGTTGCCACGTTGCTCCCTTTCTGTTCTTACACAATGAAAAGTGAGAGTGAAGGTTCGGCAACATCGACCCAGGGAGTCCGTTTTAGACTTGTAAAAAAAGTTTTTCCAAGTCGTTCGTTTCAGTTTCTTCTTCTTCTTTTTCGGGTTGTTGGGGGGGGGGGGGTGGGGGAGTTGGGACGGTTTTCTTACAAAATTTACATGTTACGGCTCAAGGAGAAGGGAAGTCTTTCTCTCTCTCTCTCTCTGTCTGTCTGTCTGTCTGTCCGTTTTGTCGTCTTCTACTTGGGGGCTTAAACTTCGCTTAACTTTTTTTCTTTTCTTTTTTTTTTTATTCTCTTTTTTTGCGATCATCACTCTCTCTCTCGTTGTTTGCCTCTATATTTTATTTATTCCCATTAGACCATCCATCCTGTTTCTTCTATTTACCCAAACCATTTACCTGAACCTAAAACTCCAGCCACGATTTGTTGTACGCATGTCAATAAATTTTAAATAAAAAAGTCCTTAAGTATAGTAGTATTTGAAATATATCACTCTTTATTATCATATCATATTTTAAATTATATAATATTATAATAAGGCCATTCGAAAAAATAATATCAACCTATATGAAATAACTTTAATTAACATTAATAATTATTTCGAATTGTTAAAATTTCCAAAAATAATAGAAAGAAAGAAATTTCGGGCTTAAACAGCAAATTAAATACTTCTTACAAAACGCAAATTTATAACTGTGATGTTATAAGGCCTCGGATTTCGCCCTATGTGCCTGTTTTTGCTAATTTATGGTTTAAAATTTAGGCCAATATGATATGTATACGTTACATCAAATTCTGACTAAAATAAGAGGAATTTGTTAGTGCCTATAATGCCTATTTTGGCCGACTCTGGGTTTTAAAAGTCAGCCTATGTTCATCTACAAATACTTTTTTTAATGCCTATTTTAAGTTCAAATAGCCAATTTCAATTTTTTTACGAACTATATCAGAGCCTAAATTTAAAATTTTTTTGAATTTATCAAGAAAATATTTCAGGGGGGGGTAATTACCCCTTAAAGGCATCAATTACCTGCCTTAAAGTTATTCTTTAAATTTCCCTCTCTGATTCCACTTTCTATAACTCTGGCCAATCAGCGATAGAACAGGCACATATACACAAAGACAGGAAGTCAGTGGCTAGAGCTTTACCGTTTATATAGTAATGTTTTATAGGAAGACTGCTCACCGATTTAGAAAAGTCAAAATTAAATATTTTTTAATTCTAACAGTATTATAAGTAGAGACCGATTTAAGAAAATGTTATTGCTCAATTTATAAGCAACCATTAGATATTTAATTTCTATACGAATTAGGAAAAACTAAGTGCATTGAGATTGATTTTTTATGCTTTTTTTGCTTTGTTTGAGTTTTCATGCTTTTTCCCTTTCGTGCTTATTTGAACTTATTTTACGAATATTTATAAGTTTTTTGTTTTTTTTATTAAAAAACACTTTTTCCCATTCACACACACATACACCAGGGACATATAAGGGAGGGGGGAAGGGCGCCCCCCCAAAAAAAAAAATTTTCTAAAAACCCCGCAGTGCGAAAAAATATAGCCCTGTAAAAAAATTTTTTCCGCAGGGTGAAAAAATTTGGTTCCGCAAAAAACAAAATTTTTCGTAGGGGGGGCGAATAAATTTAGTTTCTTTAAAAAAAATTTGTATACGCCATTGGTATGAGTAAAAATTGCTTATGGGATGTTTTTTCAACTTTTATGCTTATTTAACAACTTTTTACTCAAGTTTTTATGCTTTTTTAAGACTTTTTCCATTTTTTATGCTTTTTTGGGTCTCTAATTATAAGTAACCCCTCACAAACATTATTCGCACTTTAAATCGATGAACATCGTCTTCTTGTGTAAAACTGTTCCAATTTTATTATACAAATAAATAGCATGATGGATTTCATGAGAAACTGCTTCTTTCTAGCCATCGGGGCCATACCTCTCGGCAGGTCTCATGTCGGAGCCATTCCCAATTAAGGCACTTAGGCCCCCTTAAATTTGGGCCTTTGGGCCTGTGGGGTGAGATTATCTCTAACTTTTCTACTCGAACCCGTTGATGAAACAAGATTCGTAATCCGCAGCTTCTCCGCAACTTTTAGCCACATGCCTCCACAAATAATGACAAACATTTTTAATAAAATGAAGAGGTGGCGTGTATCTGGAAAATTTTTTACCTATATCCCCCTTCGAGCGCCCCCCTTCGCCCCCACCTGGATACGCTATTGATTTTAACATCTTTAGAGAATCCTAAATAAATACAAAATTTCAAAAGAAATGGAAAAAATGAGAGGTCTGAGGGGGTGTTATTTACGCCCCTGAATAAAGGTAGTCTAATAAAATTATAGGATGACAGATAAAGATAACTTTTTGTACCACTCTATTGCTTTGTCACCACAAAACCTTTATTTTATTATTACAATATTTTTTAATCAAAATATATATTGTATGACTTATGCAAAAATTAATTTATTAGAAAGGTATTTGTGTTTGTTTAAATCTCGGATATGAAATAGGCTCTATTTTATGATAACTCTAGAGATGTCATACTTGCTCTTCCCATTCTAATTTAAATATTTATTTTACTAACGCGATGAATATTTAAGGTAACCATAATTGTTATCGTAATTTGTTAGAAATTTCAAAAGCCGGTTGTTTTTATTCGTAAAAAAAAAACAAAAAACATTGGAATGAGTTAATTCATAATGTTATACAAATATCAAACGTAATCTAAAGTTGATATATGAATAGAAAGATCTTTACTCAAAAGATGACTGGATCATAATAATAAATAACAAATAAGTTATATCATCTAATTAGAAAGTTCCCCCAGGCTTTCTTTTAATCGCTGGCTATTTTCCTTTAACCAAGCAGAAGATTCTTTTAATTAAATCCGAAGATAGAGCTGAGTTTGAAATACAGTATAATAAATTTACATTAAATAGACTTAAAGGAATCTCAGAATAAACTGCGACACAAATAACGATCAATACAAATATCAATTATTTTTTAGATGCTCTGTATATTCTCATTTTGCCATTGAATTCTTTTGAATGCCACTTTACGCTTGTACTTCATAAGAAAGATAGGAGAAATGATTACCATGGTAACGAAATATAAATATTTTCCTTTCTTTATTAATTTTACATCTTGAATTCTAATATATCGGTGGGAACTAAATATATGTCGATACAAAAAATCTGGTGTGACAAGCACAGTACACAACTTTCTCTTGCCGAAAGGTAAGAGAAAGTTGTGTGCTCTGCGACCATTCACGCCAGATTTTTTAAATTCAGATTGGTTATAAAACTCTTTATAATTTTTTTTATGAAATCAATAATCTGTTATAAGCAGTTGCATATATATTATTATTATTTCAACGTTTCAATATATTATCGAAATTTTATAATTTTTTACATTTGAGACATTCAGTAGCCTCCCTTCGGGTAATCCATGACCCCCTAGAGCTGCTAGATAAATATTACAATTCGCTAAGGGTGGATAAATTCGATCGGTTTTTTTTTGCAGAGAAGTCTTATTAATGTACAGTAATTTTATTATTAAATTTTCTTTTTTAAATTTTTATATAAATAGGAATTACCTAATTGATATCGCATTCGCAGTGGCGGAACTAGAGCGCAGTTTTAGGAAAAATATATTCTATATAATTTATTAACAATGGTTTCGAACTTCCATATAAAAAAAAAATCTATTTCTTTTATTAAAAGAAAAAAAATTTTATTAGTATGATAGTTTTCTATTTTGTGTTAATTTAAACAAGACTAATTTAAAAAAAATTTAAATTCAAACAATTTTACGACTGTCTAAAGAATCTGAAGGTTTAACCAATTAAATCTGACTTCATCACTTAGTTAGAGAGAAAGAAAGAGGGGGGGGGAGGGGACTTATTTACTTTTACAATTCATGCATAGTTTACGCAAAGCTAATATATATTAATTTACTTTTCTCATTCGTTTCGGGTAAAATCCAACCCCACCTCTCTCTCTCTCTCTTTACGAATATAAAAAACAAATTAAAAACTTTTTTTAGTAAAGTTCTTAAATATAAAATAACCCCTATAAAAATAAATCTTAATATTATAAAATATGTATATCTAATACAAAAAAAAAATCTCATTTTATATATTCAATTTTTTTTTCATACCTCACAGGCTTTTAAATTTTTATTAGAATTATAAAGAGAGATAATTAACAAGTTTATATCGTATATTTTATTATTATTTATTATGTGAAAAAATATACTTGATTTTTTTTTTCGTAATGAGGATTAAGAAAAAAACGAATCAAATTTTAACGGGTCTTAAATTTTTAATTTTTTACTTTCGTGATTATTAAAATTGCATTAATTTTGAAATCCATGTTTCATCAAGAAACTTTCTTTAAATGTTATTTTTCTATGTTTATAAATTTTTCATCTTCAATTCTAATATATCGGCGGTGTGCCTGGACCCCCAGGATTTAAATAATTTAAGTATTTTTAAAAGTCTAAGATGCCGAAAAAACTTAAAAAAAAAAAAATATATATATATATATCGGTGGCAACTAAATATATGACGACACAAATAATCTTCTATGCGGCCAATCTCACCAGAGTTTTAAATTAAAAAAGATTTTTTTTTTAAATATTTCCCTTTTAAAATTTTTTTGTAATAATTTATATAGTTTCTAATTGAATTAATTTGGATCGTTGGCAATTATCTATTAGTATAGGATTCCGTCCCCACCCACACTCTCCCCCCCCTCTCGGAGGCTCAAAGGTGCTGGTAGAAGGCTTAAGACAATCAGCAAGGGATCGAGTCTATGTACTTCCCAATGATTAGTTTATTGCTTTATATTCAAATATTTTTTTTATCTATAAAATTTGAATAATCTCGTTTATAAGCAGGAAGATAATCTTATTGTGTTTATATTTTATGAGATAATTTGAATATAAATAATTATTAGGTAATAATGAAACCCTTTTGGAAATGGCCAAGGGCAGAGTCCAGGTGACTGAGCTTAACCGGTTATCGGTTATAGGATAATCAAAGGGAAAAAGAGAAGTAATTCATAAATATTTAAAAAAAAAAAAAACACTAAAATGTCTATTAACCTTGTTTTATTGGATATATATCTATAGATAAAAAGACCTTTATTTTTGAATTTTTTTTGCTTGCTCTTTGTTCTTAAGAGATTATCAGGGCAATCAAAATCTCGACATCGAATTTTTTACATGATTCCAATACTTTCATATATATATATATATATATATATTACATATAGGTCTAGTTAAGGTTGTTCGGACATTAAAGCACTTGAGTAGATTAAAAGCTAATTTTTTAATATGTTATTAATCACTATCAAATACGTATAAAATAAAATTTTGAAGCAGATCTGACACAGGGTTATCGTGTAATTAATTTTTAAAAAATTGAAATTTAACATGTAGCCTATGGGGAATAACGACGAAACGACACATATCGAATTATATAGGCATCTGTGCAAATGATACAAAAACAAAAAAACTTACATTTTATTAATTCACTTCCGAGGAATACGTTAAAAATAAAACCAAAGTTTCTGCCGACCGCTTTTAAAGATATTTTAACAAGAAAGTCAAAAAATTCTCCAAAATGACAGTCGCTAATATTTAAAAATAATGAATTCTCGAGAGTCAGACCAGCCTGGCAACGTCGCATAGCATAAGTGTCTTATCTCTATGTCAGATACATTTTTTTTTTTCAATTTTACAATATTTTTTCTCGCAAATCGTCCATTGTGTTTAAACTGATTTGCATTAAACATTGTAATATATTAAATAAAATAAAATTTAAGGCGTTTAAGATTTAAAATAGATAGTTGATGAATGCAATGTTGCCAGTTCTATATTACGTGAAAAACTACTCAAGTCGAAAGTCATTCATTTATTATTTTTGGTAATTAAATTATTAACTTAATCCAATTATAAACTATGATAGGCCACGACTAAATTATAATAAGGAATTTTGGCATTCAAATTTTTAATTTTATTTAAAAAAAAATTTAGATTCTATTATGACTTACGATGTACTATCCGAACAACCTTAAGAGAAAGTAAAAATTTTAAATCCAAATTTATTGCCAAATAAAAATGACAAAATTATTCCTAAAAACCAAATGAAATAAATTTCCAATCTTCCATATTCACAAAATCTATTTAATCAATGTGCAATGAGAATATTTTTTTTTCATTTGCCCTTAAAAAGTTTATAAATTTTATTAAAAAAAGGAACTAACTGACTTCATTAGTTTAAATTTTAATAAATTAAAAAAAAAAAAAAAAAAAAAAAAAAACAGATAACTAAACACCTGTTAAAAGTTGTATTTATTTCTTTGTAAAATGAAAAATAATATTAATTTTTCACCATTTAAGTATTAATTAAAAATTATATAATACAATGATAAACAGACCAATCTTTTACGTCTATATTTAAGTAATTTAGTGAAAGGTTAATTAAATCTACCTACCTATATATTACCATAAAAACTTGTCAACTAATTTTTGTTATAGGGGCATATTAAACAAAAAAAAAAAAAAAAAAAAAAAGTGTAAAAAAAATAATAAGTATTCAACGCATATAAAAAGGAATGTGTGACCTTAGAGTATTATAACACGTGGAATAATTTTTTTTTTACTCTTGTGCTATTACTTTTATTTGTAAAAGTGAAACAGGTATTTTTTAATCACTGAACTTGTTTAGATTTAGATTTAGATATTAATATAATAATTTAAACTTTTTTTTTCAATCATAGATAAAGATAGATAAATTATTTCAGAGAAATCTTAATAATCTCTACTTGTGAATCTTTTAAACATGTGTAAAAAATTGTGTTCCCTCTGTATCAAAATGATTGTCCGATTTTAAAATTTACTTTATAATATCTAAATAAAAAACCTATAAAAAATAATTATTACAATCTTAAATCAATGCGAATTATACTTCTGTTCATATTTTTCACCTTCCTTAATCGAGCAAGCAATAACTTGAAATGATGTCAAAAATTACCGACTTGTAATTATTAATTAGAATATTACATTTTATTCCTCAGTTGGTGATTTGTTGTTATTAACATTAGATGTCTCCTGATATTTAACAATTTAACAATTTAACACATTTGCGAGATGAGTTTGCGTTTGATTGGGCAAAAATTGCGGCTCCTGGAGTCGAACCAGGACCTCCTCACCGATTAGTCCGCCCGCCGCGAAAGCGTGGAAATCCTGGTTCGACTCCAAGGGGAGCAATTTTTGCCCAATCAAACACCAACTTATCTTGCAAATTTTTTATCTTAAACAATATATTGACCAGTCTATTTGAGCGTTTGATTGGAAAAAATTCCATCTCTTTTCAAAACAAACCCTTACCTAGTTTAACAATTTTTGTTAGGATCCCTTAATTTGTTTATATATATGGGGCATTCCACGCCAACTCGACCACTTCTGAACCCGACCATTTTTGATTTGGCTGAAAGTTTGTCATCTTTTTGTACCCTATTGAAAACGTGTTTGAGAATTTTTTCAGATTTTACGACCCAGCCAAAAAAAAGTTATAGCATTTTCAAAAAACATCGATTTTTTTTTTAAATAACCGTAAAACTGTCAAAAATTAACTTATCGGGACGATTTTTTTTTGAAATTTTTGTCTTTAAATGTACTTTTCAGAAAAAAATATGACAAAATTTTACAGATTCATCTTGAACGTTTTTTTTGACGTTTCCGTAAAAAAACAAAAATTTCGGGATGAATGACACTTTTTTTTTTAATTTTTTTTTTTTTATAAAAAACTTTGATTTTTTCTACAATTGCTCTGAAAATTTCAGAGTGGGATTATTTTCGCTTTCTATTTTTTTTTATTTTTGAAAAAAAAAAAATTTTTTTCTCCGCTTATTTATCATGATGGTGCTCTTAAATTCTTCCAGGACTGTCCGAGATTCTAGAAAATTGAAGAAAAATAATAATAATAATAGTTAGGGGTGATGAAAATCGAGAAAATTCCATTTATCCTGAAAAAATTAAAAATTAGTTGTGTATTCAACTACTGAAGTATTTGAAGCGTCAAGTAAAAGCTTAGAAACATGGGCGTAACTAGGGGAGTGCCAGGGGGGCCTGGCTCTCCCAGAAAGCTCCTTGCCCCAAGAAAAATAGAAGGGGGAGGGCATGGGACCAGCCATCTTCCGGTGGGCTTGGAAAGCCCCATATTTTCTCAATTTTTCTTGGGGCAAGGAGCTTTCTGGGAGAGCCAGGCCCCCCTGGCACTCCCCTAGTTACGCCCATGTTTCTAAGCTTTTACTTGACGCTTCAAATACTTCAGTAGTTGAATACACAACTAATTTTTAATTTTTTCAGGATAAATGGATTTTCTCGATTTTCATCACCCCTAACTATTATTATTATTATTTTTCTTCAATTTTCTAGAATCTCGGACAGTCCTGGAAGAATTTAAGAGCACCATCATGATAAATAAGCGGAGAAAAAATTTTTTTTTTTCAAAAATAAAAAAAAAAATAGAAAGCGAAATAATCCCACTCTGAAATTTTCAGAGCAATTGTAGAAAAAATCAAAGTTTTTTATAAAAAAAAAAATTAAAAAAAAAAGTGTCATTCATCCCGAAATTTTTGTTTTTTTACGAAAACGTCAAAAAAAACGTTCAAGATGAATCTGTAAAATTTTGTCATATTTTTTTCTGAAAAGTACATTTAAAGACAAAAATTTCAAAAAAAATCGTCCCGATAAGTTAATTTTTGACAGTTTTACGGTTATTTAAAAAAAAAATCGATGTTTTTTGAAAATGCTATAACTTTTTTTGGCTGGGTCGTAAAATCTGAAAAAATTCTCAAACACGTTTTCAATAGGGTACAAAAAGATGACAAACTTTCAGCCAAATCAAAAATGGTCGGGTTCAGAAGTGGTCGAGTTGGCGTGGAATGCCCCATATACACTTATATAATTTAGGACCTAATAATGAAGAGTTTCCCAACCTTTTAAAGCCCACGGCATCCCAACGGAGCGTTGGGAATAACATTACATACCGGTACTAGGGGTACACACACTTCCTTGAATTTAAAAAAAATTACGTTTAATTGAAATATTAGATCTATATAATAAGTAACGTACACCATAATAGTATTATATAATAAGTAAAGTACTCCATAATATAGTAAACTTTAATTTTTTATTGGTTTATATCAATATGTCGTGGCACCCCTTAGCCAATCACGCGACACTCTTGGGTGCCGGGGCACACCGGTTGGGAACCACTGCAATAGAGAGCTAAAATAAAAAAAAAAAAAATTGTTCAGTAATGATGGACATTGATCAAGAATAGCCGGAAAGTTTTGCAACTTGCTTTCTTATTTTTTTTTTCTTTATTTATAAAATATTTTTATCTAATAAAGATTTATTTGGATATTGAATTATTAAAAAAAGTAAATATTTCTAATTACTTTCTTTACTTCAATTGGGAAATGAAATAATAATCTTTTTGTACTCACACACACACATATACACTTCACACAGACAGGAATATATATAGATATACATTTCTACATGATTTTATTCTTGTTGTTACAGGTTCAGAACGGCTTCATATCTGGATATCTCTTGAGTCCGAGTCAGTATAGGCTGAGCAGCCTGCCGAAATCGCACCTGGTCCGAGCGCTGGTCGACTTCAAGTCCAGAAATCCTTCATTTGGTGAGTATCTCTTTAAATTTTTACAATTCTTATTCATTTTTAAATTAATTACATATTGATATATAAATCTTTGACAAATTCAAAGAATTATTTATAAAAAATACGAATATACGAAATGATTTCATTTCATTCAAATTCACTCGCTCTCAGTCCATAATAACACACTGGTTCTAATAATTTGGTCATTGAGTTTATTGCATTGTTAGTAATTTCTTTAACCAATATGACCATAAGGAATAATACATTGACAATGGCTTGGCCCTGATGATGGTCCTATATGCGACCGAAACGTTGGCCCTGGCACTTTACATTTAATAATAAAAATTGAAAGAAAAAAACTAGCTGCGTTGCTCATTGGAGAATTCCTGAACCTCAAATAAATCATATCAGCTATACACCTCAATTAAATTTCATTCAAAGTTATAAAGTACCTTTATATCGTACAACGAACTATTTCAATATTTTAATCTTAAAAATTTTTACTTTTTGAGATTGATACTAAGAGATATTGTGTACTAAAATTTTATTTGAGTCTATTATTTAGGTCACTATTTCGAATAATCGGTTTTCTATTTCCGGGTGGAAGGACTGGGTGGACTCTTTGAAAATTCTATTAATTTGTTCTATCGATCTATATAAAATTTCCTATTTCAGCTTCAGACCAAATATTGTGATAATTAGAGACCGGACAAAAAAGCATAAAAAAATGGAAAAAAAGTGCTTAAAAAAGCATAAAAAACTTGAATAAAAAGTTGTTAAATAAGCATATAAGTTGAAAAAAAGCATCTAATAAGCAATTTTTACTCATACCGATGGCGTATACAAATTTTTTTTTAAAGAAACTAAATTTATTCCGCCCCGCCCTGCGAAATTTTTTTTTTTTGCGGAACCAAATTTTTTCACCCTGCAGAAAATTTTTTTTTTACAGGGCTATATTTTTTTACACTGCGGGGTTTTTGGAAAATTTGGGGGGGGGGGCGCCCCCCTCCCCCCCTTATATACGTCCCTGGTGTATGAGTGTGTGAATGGGAAAAAAGTTTTTTAATAAAAAAAAAAAAATTATAAATATTCGTAAAATAAGTTCAAATAAGCACGAAAGGGAAAAAAAGCATGAAAACTCAAAAAAAGCAAAA
Organism: Euborellia annulipes; assembly: GCA_023213315.1. NCBI lineage: Eukaryota > Metazoa > Arthropoda > Insecta > Dermaptera > Anisolabididae > Euborellia > Euborellia annulipes. Next base: position 88,810 of record JAKCPI010008809.1, read on the forward strand.
AAAGCATAAAAAATGCAATCTCAATGCACTTAGTTTTTCCTAATTCGTATAGAAATTAAATATCTAATGGCTGCTTATAAAATTGAGCAATAAGCATTTTGCTTAAAATCCGGTCTCTAGTGATAATCCTTTGATTGATATCTGCAAAAGAAATAACGTTTTACTAACGCGATTTTATCTTTTTTGCCGAAAAAATAAAATAACAATTAGCAAAATTTTATTTTTTTTTTTGCATATCTGTACCAAAACTAATTCTAATAGGCCTGTAAATATTTATACTCTGAGATGAGATAAGCAATAATCAAAATTCTATCTTTTGAAACTAACAAGTAAGTGGAATGGCTCTAATTAAAATGAGAGCAAAAAGTTAAAACTTTCTTATTACTTTCTCTTCTTGCATATGTTAATATATAGAGAGAAAGTATTGAATTCATGTCGAAAATTCGAAGTAAAGTTTCATGGAAATACACGTTTTGAGGCCACTCGAGTACAAAAGAGTGGGTCCGGCAAAATAGTCTGTCTGTGTCTGTAGTCGAAATAGCTAGCAAGAATTATATCTCGAATTTGAAATTCTATATTTAAGTTAGGTACTAGTACTTTACTGTTGTAGTTTTTGAGTTCGATTTTCTCAAAATTTGTTCTTACGATTTTGATTAAAATAGGTAATTACAAATGAAAATCCTTATTTTGCTATCTCGACACACAGAATCTGGTGTGACAAGCACAGTACACAGAGAAAGTTGTGTGCTGTGCGATCAATCACACCAGATTTTTTGTATACAAATGATGATGATTTCAATGAAAAATTTTTTTACTACAGTCTTTTTTTATATTCATGACATTATTATTCCAGATGTTTGTCTAAAAGCATAAAAAAGATTTATTTAATCTCTATAGTATGGACCATTGGATTATATAGTATATTAATATATTATTATTACATACTTATGTAAGTGAATTTTTTGCTGATGTCCTTGGTCATGAGTAAAAGATAGAGATAGAGGTCTCTCAGGTTAAGCCAAGGCCAGGCAGAGAGTGAACCTTGAATTAAGGGTGCTCTCTCTTTCTCTTTTTTTGTATATCTAAAAAAATTTATAATGAAAGATATTTAAAAGTGATAATGTGAAAACCAATTAAATCATTCTAACAAATTAGAGGAAAGATAGGGAAACTTTAACTGAAGAATTCAGGAAATTAGTAATCGAAAGGCTCAATGTGATTTTTTATTTCACAAGTTTCGAAATTCATTCTCATTTAAAATTCTTAGCGAGCTACGCAGCTAGTCTAACTGGCAAATTAGTTTGCTTTTATTTAACTTTCAAATTAATCAACCGAATTTATTCAACTATTAAATTTTGTTATCTATCGAATGGAAATATCATCTGCTCAATCAACAAAATAAAAAAAAAACTTTCCCTGGGATTGCTAATCATTTTTCATCTTCAATTAATCACGAAATTCTTATTGTATTACTTAAACCTGCTAAGATAGTGAAGTATTATGTTTAAGTCTCGTTAAAAGAAAGCCTAAAGGAAGTTTCTAATTGGTCTGATGATATTTTAAATTGTAAGACAAGCAATAAAATACTTTTGAAAATTGTTTAAACAATATGAGAAACTAAGACACTTCGGCATATAGAGGAGGAGACAAGTAGATAAACTCCGGATTACTGATCTTAAGTTGCAACACAACTCGAGTTCGAGTCCGACTTGCCGCAAAAATTATTATTATTGACAATGTCTCCTCCTGGCGAAGTAGATTAGGAGATACGATAATCTCACCCCCATTAACAGAACAAGGCTTCGATTGTATCGGAGCCTAATAGGGAATTAAAATTTCACATGAAGGGACACTTGCAAAGCGAATCTAAAAAATTTGAACAATTTATACAAGAAAATATTTTTCATTTAGATCCTTCCCTAATTAAAAATCTGGTGTGACTGGCGCACAGCGCCGAATGGTAAGAGAAAGTTGTGCGCCCTGCTGGTCACACCAGATTTTTTGTGTCGAGATATATTTAGTTGCTCTTAGCACTCTAGTTCCAAACTTGACCAAGCGATGATTTAAACAAAATCGTTAGAGCGAATTTTGAGAAAATCGAAAAAAAACTGAAAAAGTACATCAGTAAAGTACTAGTACTTTTTGGCCGATTTTGTTCAAAAGCTTATTTTCACCCCTTGGGAGGGTGCCTAACTTAAATATAAAATGCCAATCTCGTAGCTCTTTTAGTTCCTGAAATAGTTTGTTCATAGACACACACAGACACACACACACCAGGGGCGTATATAAGAGGGGGGAGGGGCCGAGGGAGCCCGCCACCCCCCCTCCCGAAATTTCCTAAACACATATACATATATAGGGATATGCAGACATGAGTGCAACAAATTTTTCCGCACGATGGAAAACTTAGGTTCCGCAAAAAATTTCGTGTGAAAAAAATGTAGGTTCTTGAAAAAAAAAATTTCCGCAGAAAAATTTTTGAGTTCAGGCTCCCCCCCCCCCCCCCGAAAAAATTTCTATATACGCCCCTGAACACACAAACAGACCATGTTGAGAAAACCACTTTTTTGGATTCAGGGGGCCTTAAAACGTAGACTCGACATCGAATTTTTGACATGAATCCAGTACTTTCTATAACAGTTATATTTCATATATAGGGTAAGAGAAAGTAAAAATCGAAATAGAATAATTCTTATATTCTAACAAACAGAATATCTTTTTTTCGACGTGTATGAATTATATTTATAAACCAACTAAATAATCGACACGGAAATGCCTAGAGCCGACGGTTAGCAGTTTAATATCGAGACTACTTTGAGGATAGTTTCAATCAGAAGCAAATGCAAAAGATGAGCCTCGAGGGTCATAAATGGAAAATAACTAGTCCCATTTTTTTTTTCTTTATTTCTTCTGTAATTAGTAAGTCCTATATTAATCATATTAATACAAAAACTTATCAAAAAGGATTGAGAAAGTAAATTTTGAAGAATAATCAAGTGTCGTGAAGGATACTTAGAAAACAAAGATAATCTCATGGATGTTAATTTTCCACTAAATCCAGGAAAATTAAGATTTATGTTACGTAGGTGAGGGAGGCGTGGACGTAATGATCGCCTAGCAATTAGGCAACCATCTGATCAGCCCATCATGTGTATGCTGTTTCATTTGGTTTGTCCCTGAAACGGGTTCCGGCGGCCATGGATCCCCAACCAGTGAAATGTGTGACCTTAGAAGAGTAGTCGTTGCTACTCACTCCCCCCCCCTCAGTGCGCCGCCCTCTTAATGAGCAAATCACACTTCCATGGGGGAGGTGAACACCAACCTGATTTTCAATTTATTCTATCAACGTTCATATCAATCTATTGTTTTATGATTTTTTTTACTTTCTCTTATTTCTATTGAAATAAAATTATTTTAACTGACCGCAAATTTCGGAAAATTTATTTTAAAAAATCTTTTTTGTTAAGCAACTCTTTACACGTATTAATAAACTACAGTTTGGTATTGAGTTTTTCACAAATGTTATCTTCATTAATAAAAGGCTTGTTTCGGTTTAACTGTGGTTTATGTGTAAAAATTACAACGTTTCGGCCATTCATTTCACAGTTCTCAGCTTAAGATCATGTTTTGATATATTGCAATAACATTCTTTGTAATCTTAAGCAAAATTGTAAGAAAATTTCATGATTTAATTTTTTAATTTATCTGACCTATATTACTTTCTCTTACCTATATGTATATATTATGTTAATATACATATATTATATATAGAGAGAAAGTATTGGATTCATGTCAAAAATTCGAAGTCGAAATTTTGATGGATATACACGTTTTGAGGTCCCATGAATTAAAAAAAGTGGTTTTCGCAACATGGTCTGTCTGTCTGACTGTGTTCAATTTAATGCATGAAGGAATTGAGCTAGGAGGTTGAAATTTTATATTTAAGTTAGACACCCACCTAGGGCGTGAAAATAAGCTTTTAATCAAAATCGGCCAAAGAGTTTTAGTACTTTACTGATGTACTTTTTCAGTTTTTTTCGATTTTCTCAAAATTAGTTTTAACGATTTGATCAAAAATCAATTATTTTTTATATACTCTTTAAAATGTATATTCTCATTTTGCCATTGAAATCTTCTCAAGACCACTTTACTCTTGTATTTCATAGAAAAGATAGGAGAAATGGTTGCCATGGTAACAAAATAGAAATATTTTCCCATACTTATAAATTTTACATCTTGAATCTAATGGTAAAATACTTGTAAAGATCAATTGTAATTTTGAGTGTTTTACACCAAATAAATTTTCGATGACCGTAGATCCTGAAGATGGGAGCGATGCGTTCCCGAAACGTCGACTATATTTAAATAAAGTTTTTATTCTTTGCTGGTTGCCTACTGTATATCTACCTATTTCTGTTAATTATCACTCAGCTATAAATAAAAAAATATAATAAATAAGTAAAAAAATTCTTCTTTTCGATATTAAATAATTTTCTATCTTTATAAATTTTACATTTTGACTTCGGCGGAACCTAAATATACGTCGACATAAAAAAATATGGTGTGACATGCACAGAACAGAATTCATTTACCGAAGATGTGTGTTGTGCTAGCATTCACACCCGATTTTAGTTTCCCCGGTGATTTATCCCCTGCACCAGGCTTCACTAGAAGATGATTCAATAATTAATCAATTCATCATCTTTTAATCAGTTTTTTTTTCTTCTTACCTTCAAAAGATTAAAAAAATAAGATATCTATTTTATTTGTCATCAAATAAGTAAATAATATCTTTTTTTATTTAATAATAGTATAAATAGTCTAATTTCCCTCTCTCTCCCCCTTAGGCTAATCCCATTCAATTCTTCCATTCTAATCTCTTGGCCTTCTTAATAAGAATTCAGTTAGTATCCCCTCTTAATTCAGAAGACATAACTATCTTTGTCCTCGGCAATGATGAAGGGGAGGGTCAAGGGGGGGACGTCAACCAGCAGTGGGGGGGGGAGGGATACTTACGTAATTAAGTAATTTTCATTTGCTTGCCAAAAGTTTCTGTTTAAAGTGTATTATTCAAGGCTCTTAAAAATTCGTCCTTAACATCCATTATCTCTATTGTTTATTAAGAAGTTGCTGATTTTTTTTTTTATTCACGTCAAAATAAATATAAAAAACAAATTAGAAGACAAGTATTCTAAATTAAACTGGAGGTGTTGTTTGTATGTGTGACCTTAAATATTCATTGGCGAAAAATTTTTTTTATTTATTCAGGGCTTATCTCTTTTTTTTTTTTGAGAGGCAGCGCATTTACATAATATTTGCAATAAAATATACATCTAATTAGAAACTTCTACTAAACCCGGAAATATAAAGAGATATTTATTTATCTCTACGTTTTGAGGTTCTTTTTAATTTACAAAAATATTAATAGATGCTTGTGGCTAAGTTTATTTTAATTAATTTGTAGACTATAGGTTAGGGTGAAGTGGCCGTCCGAGAGGGAAAAACATATTAGTGGTTAAAATCCATTGTGATACTAGAGTTACCTAGGGGTAGGATTAGTGCCGTAGGGGAAGGGACGAAGTCCAGCCTCTTTCATCGCTCAGAAAATAAAATAGAAATATAGAGAGTGATAATAAAATTAATTTTTTAATTAAAAAATTAAAATTAATTTTAAACACGGTTAGAAATTATAAAATAAAAAATATATTGGGGGGGTTTTTTTTTTAAATTAAATAATTTTTGAAATCTGTAATATACTGTAGGCCTTAAATTTGAATAACTTGATTCAGAATTGACAAGTCATAGATATATTTAACAATTTTGTGAATAAGCCTAGGAAAGGCTGGAGATCCTGGGTTCGATTTCCAAGTGCCATGGGGCGTTTGGCTCACCAATAAATAAACATGCAAAATTGTTAAATAAATTTTATCTTTTTATGGTTCTTTTTCGGCATCTAAAGCCATTTTTATTTCAAATGATTGTTAGCAAATTCAATTTTACCCCAGGATGAGAATTTGGTAATGTTGGATGATTTTTATTTTTTGTAGTAAGTTGAACTTGTACTCGTGTTAGGTTGCAGTTCTAGATTCGTAATCCTCAGCTTCTCTCTTCCGCTAAATTATAATTAAATAAATTTTATTTATCAAAACAGAATTTCGAAACCCTATCTCTTAATTAGATCAGTGATTCTCTTTTTAAAATATTTTGCTATCAACTTCTGTGAGGTCTTGTTTCATTTTTCTTTTTTTTTTACATATTTTATCATTACGAAAAATTCCGAGCATAGTCCGTTACAGCGTGCATAAATAATTTAATATTCAAAGTATTATTAATAAAAATATCTAATATATAATCATGAAGCAATTAATTTTAAAATAATTTAGTTATGAAAAATTTCAGAATATCCTTTAATTTTTAATTAGTTTATGATCTTTTTCTGCATCTGAAGCATTTAGAACCATTTGTTTCAATTGATTAAATATAATATTTAATAAAGAATAAGGCAATGAACATAACATAATATTTTAATGTTAATTTTTTGAATATATCTTCTTGCCCCTTTAAACTTTATGATATTCTGTACGTCCTTCTTTATTTACGTAGATTAAAGCTTGTCATCTGTCTGAATTTATTATAGACTAGAGAAATGAAGGGTTGTTTTTATTAAGATCATTCTATTATGAAAATAATATTATCTTTGCTTATATTAAAAAAAATGGAGAAAAAACAAACATCTGTTATTATTTAATTAAAACCATTAATTAAAAGGATATTCTGAATACCTAATTTTAAAATAAAGGAATTTTAATTTTGAGAAAAAATTTGAAAATTTTTAGTTCGGTCAGAATAAGAAAATTTTAAACACCTTGTAGTGATGGCATTTTTATTTTAAATGCAATTGTTTACCTGGGATGAAATATTTTTAGTGGGTACCACCAAAATGAGAGATTCCAGCTATGATTTTTACCATATATATTTATTTTATTTATTTGCTCAGCTGACGTTTTCAGTTTTATGTTTGAACCATCTTCAGAGTTGGCAAAAAGATTTATGGGTGTCATGGTGAATTTATTACATTTACATTTTATTCAAATTTTTACTTTCTCTTACCTCTATATATGTTAATATACATATCTATATAGAGAGAAGGTAAGCTTATTGGATTTATGTCAAAAATTCGATGTCGAAAGTTTGATGGATACACGTTTTGAGGTCCTCTGAATCCAAAATAGTCGATTTCGCGACATGATCTGTCTGTGTGTGTGTGTGTGTTCAATTTTAAACATGAAGGAATTGAGCTACGAGGTTGAAATTTTATATTTAATTTAGCCACCCACCTGAGGTGTGAAAATAAGCTTTTGATCAAAATCGGCCAAAAAGTACTAGTACTTTACTGATGTATTTTTTCAGTTTTTTCGATTTTCTCAAAATTCACTCCAACAATTTTGATTAAAATTCACAAATCATTTATTTTTTAGATGCTCTTTAAAATGTATAGATTCTCATTTTGAAATCTTCTGAAGACCACTTTGCCCTTGTATTTCACCGGAAAGATAGAAGAAATAGGTGCTATGGTAACAAAATATAAAATTAATCGATTTTAATAATCGATTAATCAATTTCTCGTACAAATCCAATTCTCTTTTAAAAAATATTTTGACATATTAATAATTTTACATCTTGAATTCTAATATATCAACGAAACTAAAAATATGTCGATCTGTTGCGACCAGTCACACCAGATTTTTATTAAAAAAAATAAAGAAAAAACCATAGCTGCACTCTCTCATTTTTGTGCTACCCTCTATTAATTTTTTTATTATCCATCGGAAGGTAGATCATTAAAAATTGTATTATTTAGCATATTCAAAAACACTTCACATGGTGATGGGTTTAAAAATTTATCATTTTCCATCTGAAATAATTATATTAAAATTTAAAATATATTCTCTTGTTGTACATATGATAGAGCATATTTTCAAAGGAGAAATATTTTAATTAACGATAGTTTGCATTTATTAAGCTCAAATTTAAATTGATAATAATCACCACCGGATGAAGAGAGTAAGTAGAAAGGATGTTTGAATCTAAGGGCAAAACAATTTTTTGTTTGTTTTGTTTTGTTAAATGTTTATCGCAAACTGAAGTTTCGCATTCGTTATCTCTACTTCTAAAAAGATTTCTAAATCATTTCAAGGATATGGCAATGAATTAAGTATAATTTGCTCTCTTGTCACAGACTAAATATAGCCATTGGAAATTTATTTGATTGATTTGTGTTTTTATTCTCAAAAAAATAAATATATAGAGCAGCTATCTATGATCTTGAAATAATTTTTCGTCCCTAAGTTATTAAGAAATATTTAAAAATTTGATGAATTTATTTGAGGGAGGGCATCACATCTGAGTGTTTCTGACCGTCCTCCTCACGAAATTTTTAAAATGTTCACCAGTAGGTTAAAAAAAGTCCTAGATAAAAAATCTGGTGTGATGTCGCACAGCACACAACTTTCTCTTACCTTCGGTAATTGAAAGTTGTGTTCAGTGCTCACACCAGATTTTTCGTGTCGACATATATTTAGTTTCAGCCGATATATTAGAATTCAATATGTAAAAGTAAGGGAAAATATTTATATTTTGTTACCAACCATTTCTCTTATCTTTTCTATGAAGTACAAGAGTAAAGTGGTCTTCAGAAGATTTCAATAGCAAAATGAGAATATACATTTTAAAGAGTATATAAAAAATAATTGATTTTTGAATTTTAATCAAAATCGTTAGAGCGAATTTTGAGAAAATTAAAAAAAAACTGAAAAAGTACATCAGTAAAGTACTAAAACCCTTTTTTGATTAAAAGCTTATTTTCTCGCCCTAGGTGGGTACCATGTCGAGTAAACCACTTTTTGGCTTCAGGGGACCTCAAAACGTGTATATCCATCAAAATCTCGACATCAAATTTTTTACATGAATCCAATACTTTCTCTCCTTTATATTAACATATATAAAGGTAAGAGAAAGTAAAACATTTATCTGCACTCTATCTTTGCATATAATAACCCACAATTACATTTTAATTTAATTTCTTCTCAAATTCCTTTGCAGCCCTCGTTGTAGAGGTTAACATGCTGGCCTTCTGTACCAAGGTTTGCATCCCGTCTCATGCGACTATATTTCAATATAGGCTACCAACTCAATTGACATAAAGAGAGACGGGGTCTAAATGGCCTCCGTTGCCAAAAAAAGACCTTAATAATAAAAAAAAAATTCCTTTCCACAATCTTTATTGTCTAGGAGACTTATTTAATTGTCTAATTAGATAAATATTTATCACGGATGTGTTTATTAAAGCTTTTGTGTTTTGAATTAATTATTATTATTATTAGGGAATTTTTAATTATAGACCACATTATGTATTAATTATTTATTAAAAATATAAATATTGTACGTATTGTAACGTTTCGACTGCTCACGGCTGCAGAATAAGCAATCGAAACGTTGTACAATATTTATATTTTTAATAAATAATTAATACGAAATGTGGTCTTTAATAAAAAATTCCCCTAATAATAGATAAATATTAATGCTGTGCGACTTGTCACACCAGATTTTTAATGAAATGAAAAGAATTTTATAAGGATTTTATTACCTTTATTATTTAACTATTCATTACACGAAAAAATACATAAGAAAAAGTCAGCACAATTTTCAATACCTGACTCCCCTTTTATTTAAATAAAATGGAATCGTCCATCCCCCCCCTCTTAACAAAAATTAATATTAGAGAAGCCTGGGTACTCTCCCCTCCTTTCTTTTAATCGCTTTAAAATATAATTTTTGGCAATCCCCCTCTCTCTCCTCCTTCTTTCTCCCTCCTTTGACTAATTAGCCAATCACAAGGGTTGTATTCTTTGGCGCCTTAGAAAAGCACACTGACCTAGCCTAGGGAGTTTAGTAGAGGGGCGACCGTCGTCTAGTGAGTAACCTATGTTAATTTTCGCAAGAAATCGCCAAGCCACCGCATTTGATGGGCAGCCATGTTAGCAGCTAGCCGCTTCTCTCTCACGCTCCGCGTTTCTCGACGTTTTTACCGAGGTATTTCACCTCTATATTGCTAATTATTTATTAATTATTCTCATTAATCATTTAATATTTATAATTGATAAAAGAATTCAAGAATTTCTAGATTTTTTTTTTAATACAACACTTAATTTCGAATGTTAGATGACGCTTTTAAGCTCCAAGCCCCCTTCTCAATATTAGTGTCGTACCTTATATTAATGCATATTGTCGTTATTTTCCTCGTTTTTACTCTTCATTTTAATTGATAATTTCTAGGCTATATAAACAAATTATTTTACATAAAAATAAAAAATATCAATCAATATAATAAATAAATATCTTAGGTGAATTAGATGGACCTTTTATAAAGTATTGCAAATCGTTCTTTGCCATAAGTGTTCACACAGGACTACTATGCCTATTGACTCTTTAAATAAACTTATACTTTTTTAAATATTGTTGAAGCATCTCTGGTGGATTCTGGTAGCACTTTGTTAAATATTTAATAATTTGTTGAGGGCTATTCTTATTTGTGTGGAATTAAAGTTCAAATCACTGCACTTTAGTGATTATTTCATCTCTTTTTTGCTAAAACGTTTCTGTACCACCTCAGACTCTGAGTCAATAGTAAATCGCTTTTATACAAACGTTGTCTTTGATGCCACGTTTAGGCTCAAAGAATATTGAAATAATATTTTTATCAGTAGAGAATATTAAAAATATTTTAAGTAGAAGAAATTTGATGGCTGAGTGGTAATTAATTAGGATTAGGTAGATGTAGGCAGCCAGCAAGTGATAAAAAAAAACTTTATTTAATTATCGTCGACGTAACATTAACAGTTTATCGTCCTGAAGATGGGATCCATGTGATTCCGAAACGTCGACAATAATTAAATAAAGTTTTTTTTTATCACTTGCTGGCTGCTTATATCACACTACCTAATCCTAATTAAAAATATTTTTCATCATTTCGACATTGATAGCAAATCTTTCTCTATATACCCTACAACTAAATTGTGGTGGGACTATTAGCACATCTTTTATCTTTCTCTTATATCAGACTTTTTATTATTTCATTCAACTTCCAAATTTAATAAAATTAATTAATAATTATATTTTTAACCTAACCTTTTTTCATTTTTTAAAAGCATTTTTTCTCATTCTTTGTCTTTACCTATCTTGTCTTCTTTTTCGAGTCTGAACCTGTCTGAATTCTCTTTGTTTTTTTAAAGAGATTATTCTATAGGCACCCTTTAATTTTGAAAAGGCCATTTTTATAATTATCCTTCTTGTTACAAGATTAATTAATAAATTCAAATATATCTTTTCAGCCTTCTTTATCTTTTGATAACATTCGTCTTATATTTAATATAAAAATCTGGTGTGACTGAACTGACCCACCAGATTTTTAGTTTCTACCAATTTATTAGAATTCAATTATGTTATATTCCCATTTTGCACTCATTTGTTTCAAGCACATCTCGGATTCAAGATATTGTAATAATCTCGTTCTAGTAAAATAATAGATATTTTATGTTGGTGTTAAATTCATATAAAAAATTTTCTGCATTTGTCATTGAAATCTTCTGAAGATCACTTTACTCTTGTTAAGTCTTTTCGGCATCTTAGGCCATATAGTCTACACATTATTTAGAAATGATATATTACGGGGTCCAGGCACATTTATATCATTTGGTGTCCAAATTATTAAATTAAATATTCATCGGACTGCTTGAGATCCGAACCCCCTGTGGCTTTAAATTGATTGTTAAGTTATAAAAAAAATTCTAGCTTCTCACCCTTCCTCCCCCTCCTCAAACCAAATCGCAGTACCGCGCCTTAGTTTAAAAATTATAATTTGGATAACAGGCGACAGATGACATCATGGAAATAACACCCTTGAAAGTTGATTAATAAGAAAAGTGTTAATTATTCTAAGTTAATAAATTGATAAAAATAAAATATTAATTTCACAATAAGAAATAATTTTTGAAATTAAAATTTTTTGAAAGAACAAATTAATAAATATTTTATAAAATTAATGTATAGTTAGTTCCCCAAGAGTTTTATATAATCCTTTCACCTTGGAAAATAATTTCGTTGTATGTGTATATATTATAATAATATTGAAGATGATTAAGGCTCTGGTGTTTATTAACAAGGATATGATGAAATCAAAATTCAACCTTTTTTTTCTTTTTTCCTTTTTGTAAAAGTTTATTTTAATATTACTTAGAGATTTAACTTGGCATTGAATCGTGCCTTCTTCAGGCAGCACACCACCATTCGGTGTACAATCACTCTCTGCTTGCTTGCTTGCTTGCTTTATACAATGTGAGAGAGCAAAATATTTTCATATCAAGGACAAGGAGAACATTCTATCAACATAAATATGAAAATAATTAGAGAGAGAAAGAGATGAGATTAGACAAAACAGGCAACACCAAAATAGCAGCCTTCACTAAATATCAAATTAAATTTCATTTATACAAGGAAATTTTTTATTAGTTTTTTTTTTTTTTATTAAAAATAAAATTACTCTCCGTGGTTGGAAGATTAAGATTGGAGATGTTGAAAAATGTCAATTTTGATAACCTTAAAGCCTAGGGGTGCAAGTTCGGATCCCACCTTGGCAGTCCGATGAATAGAACAGGCCGGGGAGGAATAGAACAGGCCGGCCCGTCGCACGGTCTGACGCCTGTTGAAAATATAGAAAGAAAGAGACTGACATGCAAAGAAAAGAAATACTGTCAGTCCCAGCTAGGCCGGCTCGTGGTTGTCATTCACGTACCCACAAGATGTGGGTCCCTGAGCACAGATAATTTTTCAATTAATTGTTTCAAATTAATGATTAAAAATCTCACAAAATACCTTTTTAGAGGACGGTTGAAATTTAAGCATTTTTCCTTCATAAGATGCCACTCGATTATTTGTTTCAAATTACTTATGATTATAAGTCAACACTTGATACGTATTTCTGTGTCATCCTCAGAAGTGGTTTCTATTAAATATTGATTTATAATCAATAAATAATTTGAAACAAATAACCGAGTGTTTTTATTTCTGCATATTAATTTACGAAATCTTTCAACGAGAGCAAAAGGTCAAAACTTGAAATATTATACAATTTTAGTTTCTTACCGACAAGAGTTTTATCCAAAATTTTAAATACTACCTTTTCTATTATTTGAAAAGTGCTTCCCTTATAGTAAAATTTTTAATTTTTGAACATTTTCCCAAATTATTAGCTAATAATCGTAGTGTATAAAACTATTTAAAATTTATTATTAACATGACCGTAGGTAAAAAACTCTGGGGGGGGGGGCATTGGATGGGGACGATCCAAATAAATTTTAAAGAATATTAATAAATATTTTTTTATAATTTCTAACAAAATTTAAAATTTTAACACTCTATATATTTTTTTCCTGACTTTTGGGATTTTGAGGGTTTGTACCCTAATATTCCTTCCCCACCCCCAAACGATTGTCTTATTTTTTTTTTTAAATTGAATCAAACCACCCTACTATCGACATATTTATTAAAATAAAATAAAAAAAAAGCCTAACGAACTCAACACGATTGCATCTCCTTTCTCAATATCTTTGTTGCGACAGGAAATAAATATATTTTTATAATATCCCCGTTTATATAATAAAAAATAACCATAATATCTCAATAAATAAAAATATTTAATTTTACTTTATTTAGTTTTTAATATATTAGTATTTATTTATTTAAATAATAAATAAATATAAAAAGTTTTTTTTTTTTTTACTAGAATATTTCACCTTTAAAAAGACATTTTAATTCCGTCTCTCTTTCTTACATCCAACGATGATAAAGCAAACTATTTTCTTATTTGTCTTCAATCCAATAGAATGTTTTTCTTGTCCTTGATATGGAAATGTTTTCTTACTCCTTCATTGTGTAGTTAGAATGATTGTGCTGTACCCCAATCAATGCCATTCTTTTTTTTTTTTTATTAGAAATATATAAAAAATCTGGTGTGATTAGCGCACAGCACACAACTTTGTCTTACCTTCGGTAATCGAAAGTTGTGTTCTGTGCTTGTCACACCAGATTTTTTGTGTCGACATACATTTAGTTCCCGACAGTACGGAACATTTGAATTCAGATGTATTTTATTTATTATAATGATTTTGGCACCAGCACTTCAGGCTTTTTGTGCGAATTCAGATGTAAAATTTATAAGTATAGGAAAATATTTATATTTTGTTACCATGGCAACCATTTCTCCTATCTTCCCTATGAAATACAAGAGTAAAGTGGTCTTCAGAAGATTTCAATTGCAAAATGAGAATATACATTTTAAAGAGAATCTAAAAATTAATTGATTTTTGAATTTAAAAAAAAATCGTTGGAGCAAATTTTGAGAAAATCGAAAAAAACTGAAAAAAGGCCTACATCAGTAAAGTACTAGTACTCTTTGGTCGATTTTGATTAAAAGCTTATTTTTCCGGTCCCGGGGGTGTTTAACTTAAATATAAAATTTCAGCCTCGTAGCTCAATTCCTTCATGCTTAAAATTGAACACACACACACACCCACAGACAGACCATGTCGCGAAAACCACTTTTTTGGATTCAGGGGACCTCAAAAAGTGAAGATCCATCAAAATCTCGACATCGAATTTTTGACATGAATCCAATACTTTCTCTCTATATATATATTACATATATACATAGGTATTTTTTTTTTTTTATATATACATAGGTAAGAGAAAGTAAAATTTCATTTGAATTGGAAGGTAAAATGTATTAAATAAGAACGGATAATTGTTATCATCAATTAAATATACGTGATATATTATTTCTTAACACGATCGCTACCAAACAAATTATTATGTATTTATTTATATTTTTTAATTACATTTTTCTTTCCTTAATGAGGAATGGTGCTTCTCAGTTGCTACACGATAGAATTTCTTACTTTTTCAATGAAGTTTTCTTCAACGACAATCATCAATCAAACTTGTAGTTGATATTAGATATCTAGACTAGTCGTTCTCTCTTTCTTTCGACTACCTTAATTAGCTTACGCTTTTTGGCAAATCACTATATTGCTGCAGTGACGCAACCAGGATTTGCTACTGGGGGAGGGGGTTGAAAAAATTAAACAAGCAAAAGCTTAGTGCTGTATGTCAAGAGGGTACTTAATATAAATTTCAACCTCGTAGCTCATATCCTTCTTAGTTAATTTTTCCGACAGGCCATTTTGAACTTTTTTGAACTAGGGGGGCTTGTATTTCCATCAAAATCTCGAATTTTTGTCATGAATGAAATACTTTATTCATTTATTATTAACATTTTTTTTTTTTTAAACATTCACACTTTTTTCTCATTCACACTCACATTCACACAGTCTTTTCGGCAACTTAGGCCATATAAGACTTTGACGATAACCGTTATTTAATGAATTTATCTATATTGGGGTTCAGGCATTCTTATTTAAGCCATTTGGTATCCAAGTGGCTTAAATAAAATCATCGGACTGCCTGAGGTCCGAACCCGCGAAGTTCGGTATATGAGGTTAGCACGCTAACCTCTACACCAAGCCCCGAGGGCTTATTATTAACATATATATATATGCATATATAAATAAGAGAACGTAAAAATATTAAATTGAATAAAGGATTGAAGATTAAATCAGCCAGGTAGGGAGCCCCTATTAAATTAAACTCCTTTTTCGCAAAACGTTTCGGCCGATTTAATCATGCCATCTTCAGTTGCATTGAAGTTTTTTAGTAAATAGAGTGGTCAACAGTCTGTTCATAAACTTATTAATTTTATAATAGCCTATTTGTATAAATAACAATGTAAATAATTGCATATGATGAGAGTCTATACGAAGAGAATTTCGAAATCCTTTATTCAATTCTGTTGACAAATCTATTTACTCCAATGCAACTGAAGATGGCATGATTAAATCGGCCGAAACGTTTTGCGAAAAAGGAGTTTAATTTAATAGAGGCTGATTTCCTCTTCAATCCTTTATTCAAATCTATACAGCCACTTTCTTCATTAAATAAATATTAAATTGATCATAATCTACAAGAAAATCAAGTTAAAGATTTCAGCTTGCTAGATTGTTGTATTACTATGTAGGCTATTTTAAGAAAGCAATGACATTTTTATCACCCAGTTTCTTTATATTGCTCACCTTTTTGCCCCTGGAGTAATTGGCGATTTCTCAGTCTATCATTTCTTAAGTTCAGTCCGTGACCAAGCGTGTAAAATTTAATTCAAATTATGGATACTAAATGATGAATAACAACGTAACTAGATATCTTGTTAAAGAAAAAAAAAAATCAGTAAAAAATATTTTTTTAAATCAAAGTTTATTAAATAATAAGGCTCTCTGTCCCTTCTAGTTATTAATACATCCAATATATTAATACTGTATTTCATGGGCGTAGCGGGGGAGGCAGGGGGACCCTTGCCCCCCCTGGCTTGTCCTAAAATTTAAAAAAAAAACAAACAAATATATATTTTTCCCATTGGGAATTTTTTTTTTAGCGCCCCAATCCAATACATTAATTTAAATAAATAATTAATAATCTATGTATATATTAATTGCAAACGCCCCTCTCGGCCTAACGAGGGGTTGCCCCCCCCCCCTAACACGATGTCTGGCTACGCCCAGGCTGTATTTAAGGTGCGCGTCTCGGGGTGCTAATTTTGGGAGATTCCAGCGGCCACAATTTTGAAGCTATCGACCTCAAATTTTTTTTTAAATTAAAGCTATTTAAAATATCTACAAATAATAGAAGCCCTTTTTTGATTTTCGAAAAAAAAAAAAAAAAAATTTAGATTAATCGCATTAAATAAAAGATATTTAAAAAAAAGAGCTCTATAAGTTGTAGATAATTAAATTAGTAATCATTGTATTAAAAAATAATTAATTTTTTACCCTTAATTAATTAGCTGGAATCTTTAAAATGAAATGAAATAAATCCCTTGTATTCCTATGGGAAAAACTAACGCCATCTCTTGCCGCCTCGAGTAACTCGGTAGTGAATGGTCTTCTAACGGATTTTCATATTAATAAGAGGGTAAAAATGAGAAATGCAGCTAAGGTTATTTCTTTATTTGGTTAATTCACACAGCTGACGTTTCGGTTCCGTGTTTGAACCATCTTCAGAGCTGGCGAAAAGTCATTATGAAAGTGTCATAGTGGATTTTATACATTGTTGAAAAATTCTTATCTAATATATATATACATATACACAGTGAGATGACCAGGTACATAAATGACCACTATGACACTTTCATAATGACTTTTCGCCAGCTCTGAAGATGGTTCAAACACGGAACCGAAACGTCAGCTGTGTGAATTAACCAAATAAAGAAATCACCTTAGCTGCATTTCTCATTTTTACCCTCTTATTAATATAACAACTCAGCTATAAATTGTTTATGTAACGGATTTTCGAGACGCGCACCTTAATTTATAAACACGGGGTTTAATAATAAACATTTCGATTTGGTTGGAGACCTATACTAATAAAAATTGTATTTGATTACAAAATACTCTTTTTTGAATAAATCTTCTGGTGCCTATGCATCATTAAGATAATTCTCTAACATTGTCAGGTGTGAGTGAAGGTGATTTTATTTTTTTTTTTCCTTTTCTGGGGGAAAATGTCCAGATTGTTTTCTTTTATTTTTCATTTAATTAGAAAAAAGAAATGGCGTGCAGCAAAGGAAGAGAGAAAGGAAAGAGAGAAGAGGGGTTGTGATGATGTCATCATCGTCCGAAGCAAAGGAGAAGATATAATTTGAGTCGATCGTTTGGCTCACCCTTTCGGTGTTTTGTTGTTGTTCTCAGTTGTTGTTGTTGTTGGGTGCAGAGCAATTCATCGTCATGGCTTGGTCTATGTATACACGTTGGACTCCCGTCCCGACTCCCTGAGACCTTTCTCGTTTTCCAGACCCTTTCAGAGAGAGAGAGAGAGAGAGACCCCCTTCAGTTTTCAGCCTCGCATTCCACGCCAATTTCTCGCCTGTGCTCTCCATTCTCTTTCCTTCTCTTTTTATTTTTATTTTTTTATTTTATTTTTCACTCTCTCTCTATCTCCGGTTCTCTTTTTCCCTCATGGCCTTCGAACTTGTTCTTTGCGCATTGTCCTTTCACCTTTCATTCGCTTGGCTGACGCATCCCCTTCACATTCCTGCCAACTTTTCGTTCTCTCTGTCATCGGAAAATATTTACCAATCCTTTTTTTTTTTATTATTATTATTTTCAAATATATGATAAAATATTGGAATAGAATAAAATTTTTTTTTTCCATTTCCACCGGAATTACAATGCTTTTCTTTTTCTGAATTTACTATTATTATTATTATTATAACTCTCAGATGGCCCAGAGGTTTTAACCTTATTTGAGAGAATGTTATTTTCTTTAGAATGGAAAAGAGAATGAGCAACAAATCCAGAGTCAATCAAATAGATTTTGATTATTTTTAATCTAATAATTTCGAATTTCGAAACAATAGGACATTTACTTTCTCTAAACTATAGGCCTATATGTTAATAAATAAAGAGAGTATTGCATTCGATGTCAAAAATTCGATTTCGAGATTTTGATGGAACGTTTTGAGGCCCCCTGAGTACAGAAAAGAGAGTCTCTCTGTCTGGGTGCGTATTCAAAGGGCGGATTCAGAGGTGCTTCTCGAGGGGAGGGGGGATCTGGTGTGTGGTCCCACAGCACACTATTTTTTCTTAATTTCGGTAATTTACAGGCGCATTCTGTACTTGTTTGCCAGAATATAAATACAAATCAAATTTTTAAGTATTAATATTTAAAATTTTACATTAAAAATAAATTTTTTTGCAAAAAAATGTATTTTTTTTTTTTAATCTCGGCGGGGGGGCATTACCCTTTTACCCCCCCTCCCCTTGTATCCGCCCTTGATTCAAAATAAAGCATGAACTAAATGGCTACAAGCTTGAAATTTTATATTTCACTGAGAGGCTTTTAAATAAAATTGGCCAATGAATACTAGTACCATACTGGTGTATTTTTTAAATTTTTTTTTTCAATTTTTTAAAAATTTACTCCAACAGTTCATATCACTTAATTATTAGATACTTTTTAAAATATATATTCTCATTTTGCCTCCAAAATTATTTGAAGCACTCTCGTACTTTATGGAAAAGATATGAGAAATTATTGCCTTATTATTATTATTATTTGAAATTCCTATCGGAATTCCTGTTTATTTACCCGAGGTACTTCCGTGCCGAAAACACACACCTCAAACCCAACCGGCCTACCGGCACTCCGTGAAGTTACATTATTTCCTATCTCGAACTCCTCCTCCTGCCTTCGTTTCTAGCTAGTGAACTAATCCTTATTTCTAGTTCCACCCGGTTCCTTTTATGCAACCTCTTATATGCTAGTTTGAGGAGGTACTCCCTCAGCACCGGCGTGTAGCCTACTCCTTTCGAAAAATGCTTCACAGAGAGGGGACCTTCTTTACGTTCCTCCCACAGGACGGGATGAAATAATTTTAATGACCGAAAAGGTAAAATAAAATCTGGTACAGATGATTTTATTTTATCTTTTCGGTACACTGTACAGTGAGCGCCATAATTAAGTCTCCACCTGATAGCTAGAGCCAACCAAACAACTATTTCACGGATAATAAACCACAAGGTGACTGTCAGGGCCCCTTCAGACTTATAAAAGAAACACAGTAAAAAGATAATATGATCACCTCTAAAATACAGCACCGCTCAAGCCCTACAGGCTACTTTTCCACATTACCAGCAGCTTCCATGATTTCACCTCTTCCTCTATATGGTATATGATGAAATAATTTTAAAAAGTAAAATAAAATCATCTGTACCAGATTTTACGTTGTACCTTTTCGGTCATTAAAATTAATTCACTATATGTAGCTATCAGGTGGGGACCTAATTGTGGCGCCTTGTACTCTTAATTTTAACCCTTAAGCAAGGTAATCAAAATTAATTAATTCAATAAACTAATAAAAAATTAATTATAATGAATTTTATTTGTAAGATCCTTTGATTATATAATAGCAATATTCTCTTTTAATACTCTATATTCGATGTTATCTATTATGTTACGTTATTGTCACTTTCACCTTTCTATATAATAAAAGGTATTCAATAAATTAGTCAGAAAATAGAAACATGATGAACAAACGCTGATAAACATTTCCATTTAGGTAATCAGAGGTGTTAATGAGTAAAAATATTTTATGTTAAATAGAATTAATTGATCTGTCTAAACGATTTGAGATTAAACAGAATATGGAGGGGAGAAATTTTTTACTTTTTTTATATTCGTATAAGAAAGAATCATCTTAGTAACATCTGTTTCCTTTCAGTATATAAAGCTGAGGTTTTTTTTTTTTTATTAAAAAAATTAATGTGTCTGCATTTCAAGGCTAATTTATTATAATATAAGATGATTAGATTAGTTAGTGCTTATGCTTGATCAATGTATCAACATCTATATATTTTTTATTATTTATAATATATAATTTGCTAATATCCGTCTGTCTGTCTGACTTCCCGTTGGAATTTTGAATCCAAATTTTATATGCTTAAATAGAACTTTCTAGGGAAATTATTTTCAACCCGAAATTCCTATAACTTTTTGATTTATTAATCGTTGAAGTTACGATTTTCCCCATTGGGAATGGTATTAGAAATTAAAAATCCGGTGTGACTGGCCGCACAGCACATAACTTTCTCTTACCTTTGGTAATCGAAAGTTGTGGGGGGGGGGGGGGGGGGTTCTGTACTTGTCACACCAGATTTTTTGTGTCGAGATATATTTAGTTTCCGACAGTACCGTACATTTGAATTCAAGATGTAAAATTTATAAACAGAAAAATATTTATATTTTGTTACCATGGCAACCAGTAAACCATTTCTCCTATCTTTCCTATGAAGTACAAGAGTAAAGTGTGCTTCAAACAATTTTGAGGGCCAAATGAGAATATACATTTTAGAGAGCATGTAAAAAATAAATGATTTTTGAATTTTAATAAGAATCGTTATAGCGAATTTTGAAAAAATTCATCAGTAAAGGTCTAGTATTCTTTGGCCGATTTTGTTAAAAATGGTATTTTCACGGCTTCAGGGGGGTGCCTAACTTAAATATAAAATTTCGACGCTCTAGCTCTTATTGTTGCCGAGATATTTTGTTCACAGACAGACCAAGTTGCGAAAACCACTTTTTTGAACTCAGGGGAACTCAATATCCATCAAAATCTCGGCATCGAATTTTTGACATGAATCCAATACTTTCTCTCTATATATTTTAACATATATAGGTAAGAGAAAGTAAAAAGCAAACATTTTATATGCCTAAACCTTTAATAAAGATAGTTGACCAAGCACTAAACTTTTTAATTAAATCTCAGAAGAGCGCGAATCCTTAGGTCTTGGTATAATATTTGATTTAATCTAAAAGGGAAAAGAAAAATAATTTTCCTCTTAAAAAACAAAAAAAAAAAAAAACACTTGCTGATTGAATTCTTTTTCTTTCTATTTCATCAAGCCATAAAAATATTTATATTTAAATTTTCAAATAATCTTTAGTTTAAGTGTGTATGATGAGTGCTGACAGAGATTACTCTCGTTAAGAAATTATTCAAAATAAACCGAGATTAATCCAAAATCTAATTCATTCTTAAAAACAAAATTTTGCTCACTTGCAATTTTGATTAATATTAAAAGAATACTTCACTTTATCTCTTTTAAAGTATTATTTAATTACTAATCAATTAAAATAATTTTTTTTTATTTATTATCATATTTATATATCAAAGATAATGAATAAATATTTATTATTAAAAAAAAATTAAGATTTTTTTCTAATTGTACTTAATGAAATTTAAACAATGATAAATGTTTATATCAAAAATAAATAATAAAATCCTTTGTGCAGATAAAAACATTAATTTATTAGATAAAATTTAAAAATATACTTTCTCCTACCTGATATATTAAATTGGATAAAAAAAATGTTGGATTTTCAATTTCTGAACGCAATAAACTACGATTAAAACGTTTCAGGGTCGAAATAAATACCTAGAGATAATTTCAGGGCCAGCTTATTTCAATTTCTTTGTCGTTTTTATTAATTCATTCAACTAATATCGACATACAATATCTCCTTATTCAGAATCTTAAATTATTTTAGGAAACTCGGGTCCAGGGGCGTCATTTGGGAGGGCGGCATTTGCCCCCCCCCCCCCCAAGATCTCGGATATTAAATTTTATATTATTCTAAATAAAATATTTTAAAATATCGTATATCTTTCTATGGGTAATTAAATTGTTTTTTTAAGGCCATTTAGACCCCATCCCTATTTATTTAAAATCAAAAATTAAATTGTTAACGATTAATAAATTAATTGAAATAAATATCTTTTGGCCAAATTTGAGATACCTTTTTTTAAGTACATTTTAAGAAAAAAAGTTTCCCCTAGAAAAAGTTGAACTGATGCTAATGCTTAGGTCTATAATTAATAGGCTTATCCTGACTTATAATTTCCCCCTGGCTCTCTAAATAAATATGCAAGGGGATTTCATGTCCTAATTGCTTTGCACAAAATTTCAAAAAAATTTGATGCTGAAAAAATCGTGGTTCTTTATCAGCATCACATCTTTTGAAATTTTGTGCAAAGCAATTAGGACATGAAATCCCTTGCATGTTTATTTAGATGGCCCTTTTGACAGCCCCTAGAGAACCGATTCGCTCTAAAGTTTAATATCTTCTTACGACTATAAATACCGGTATCTAAAGATATCTTATTCTTCTTTTTTGTGTTTTGCCTGATGGTTAAACTGAAATGATATTTGAATTCAGCATGAAAAATATTTCTAGAATCTCATATCTTTCTTTATTCTTGTTAATGAAAAAAGTTCATTTTTTTCGACCAGTGAGTGTACTGGTGTTTTTTCTTTGATGACGTTTTTGTTCATAATTTTGTTAATAATCAACAGATTTTTACTAACGAATGCTTTTTGCAAAGCCAAAGAATTACAGAATATTGTAAATATGTTTTTTTCATTCAGGGATGGCTAAAATTGTATTAGGGGTGACTAAAGCAAAAAAAAAAACTGAAAAATTTGATTTTTCTAAACTTTAAGTCGTTACAGGCACGTCTAAATGAACTCCGATTAGGCCGAAACTTAAAATTTATAAAAACATATAACCATGTATTTATTAATTTAAATTCGCTTATTTAAATTAATAAATACTTGGTTATATGTTTTTCATAATTACCTCATGGACCAACACATGATATATATAAATTCTTTATTTATTAAAATTTATATGTATTATAAATATTTACATATTTCTACGGGGTATTGCCTTAAACATATTTTGTACATTCTACAAAAGGCCTTTTTAGAGCACATTTTCTATTAAAATTTATTTTTCTCTATATCTCTAAAACTGTGCCTCATGAAAAAATTTTAACTAAGCTTACATATCTGAATTCAAAATGAAAAAATGCACTAGATTCACTAATCAGATTTCTTGTGAAGAAAAAGCTTGTCGACCAGTGTTATTTTTTATTTTATGTAAAATTGAATATTATTAATTTATGTAAAATTGGAAATTATTAATAATATTATTATTATTATTCACAAGTAATCTATATATACAAATTATGTTTTATTTTACTCATTTCAAATTTTTTCAAGCTAGAAGCAAACCATCTAATAACTAGAAGGATGAATAAAAAGGCTAAGCAGGTATTATTATTTCTTCCATGAAGATAGTCGCATAGTTGACCGAAACGTCGCTGTGGGTTTGACTGCAATAAAGAAATAATAATAACTGCTTACTCTTTTTATTCACCCTTCTACATATTGATTCAGTAACTCGCTTACATCTAATTATTGAAAAATTTCCAAAGGTTAATCAAAATTATTTTTCCAATAGACAGTATTATGTAATCTATTTAAAAAAGAAACATTTAAATTGATTATATATAATTTTCTTTTAATTAATAAGTATCAGCGTAGTGTAGAAAAAATAATGAATCGGAATTATTACTTCAATAATAATATACATTAGATGTTTTTCTGGATAAATTTTTTATGTTACGAAAATATTATAGGAATACCAAGATTGAAAATATGATGTGGATTAAAATATTTAATTTTTTTTCATTCCTAGTTCTAAATAATAATAGAAAATTTTTAAGACTTTTTCGACATTTGATGCCAATATATATTTAAATACTTCAGTAGCATAGGCAGCCACGGGGGGGGTTTTGGGGGTTCAAACCCCCCCATTGGACCCAAGCCATGACTAGATATTTAAGCTCTATAATACAAAATACTTTTTCTCTCTATATATTTCATATATGGACCCTGTTATGCAATGGTGTGTCAAAGACCAAAAATTGAAAATTGAGTTAAGCACGGAATATTGTTTCAAATGCTATAATTAATATTATTTTTTATGAAATATGTCCTAAAAAATTTATATTTAATGTTACTTGCACAATTGACAAGAAAAATTATATAGAATTCAATGTAAACAAAAAACTTTATTGTTGATTTTCTCAAAACTCGATATTTGGTCTTTGACACACCATTGCGTAACAGGGTCCATATAAGGTAATAGAAAGTAAAATATAATAATTTTCTCTAGCTTAAAAAAAAAAAATTAAATAAAACGCAAAAAATTCGAGAAAATTCAGAATTTTCCCATTGAAAAGAATTGATTTTTGTTATGCTTTATAAAAAATTAAAGCCGCTTAAAATTGATTAAATCTCGCAAATGAAAAATAATAAAAATTATTATATAAATAAATTTTTTATTTTTTTCTTAAAGAGATCTGAGATGGGACTCTGGTGAAGAGAAACAGATAGACATAGACCCGGCATTTTAGGCCCATATTCATAAAATTAAGAGATTTCCATTATTTATTGCCTGATACGATTTGATTGAAAAATTGCGGCACTTAATTAAGAAAGGGCGGGCCCAAACCACCTCGAGGGGGCGTCCAGGGGGGCAAAGGAAGGTGGGGTAAGTGGCTAGTCATATATTTCATCAGACGCCCTATACTGCCCCATTAGTCGGGGTGTGGGGGGGGGGAGAAATAATCCTAAACCCCCCCATCAAAAATTTCTGGCTACGCCTACGTTCAGTAGTCAATATAATTTCTCGTTCAGGACGGGAAGATCATGAAGTAGAGATTTACTACCTTGCTAAATGACTAATTTTTATAGAGATGTAAATTAATTTATATACTATTTTATTTAACTAATCGAATTCTCTTTTTTTTAGATCGTCTTGCTCTTCCTACGCAATCAGCAACTCTTCTACTAAAGGGTGAGTTTTTTCATCATTCATTTTTGAATCATTACGACGTGACTAAAAACTTTAAATCAAATAGGATATTATTTGTATTTACGTTACATATTATCTAGAAACAAATATTTATAATAATTTATATTCAATTGCGTTTGGTTGCCTTGAATTCGATCTCATATCTCTTAGGTTTTTGAGATAATCAATATTGATAATAAATCTCTCGGCCTTGCTTGAGTTGGAGCATATTTTTAAAGAGTATAATTTTTCATACCCTTTCACAAAAAAAGTTTTTGTATTCAGGAGACCTCAAAACGTGTATTTCCATTAAAATCTCGACATCGAATTTTTGACATGAATCCAATACTTTCTGTCTCTATATATATTTCATAGATACATAGGTAAGAGAAAGTAGTTATACATTAATTCTCGAATTTAAATGGAAAGGAATGAGCCTATATAATATTTTTTTGAAAATTCTCCTCTTACAACACTAAATACTTTCTGAGGAAATCCCTCCCCCCTCCCCCCTCAATACTTCATTGAATCATCTGACTTTTAGCCTCACCTTGAATCTGCCTGGCAACAACCCTCGGAGAAAGGAGCCTGAAATCTCCGATCCTTATCTATATTTAGAACCTATTCACTCCTCCAAGCCTCTCACACAATAGTGTAGATGAATAATGTAATTTTAATTCCTATTTATTTCTTAATAGTAAAAAAAAAATACTATTCACATTTTAATTGTTAAATGATATTTATTTATTTTTTACTTTATTAATAATAGCAATACAATAATTTATTTTAAAATTGGATAATTTTTCACACAATTGAGAAAAATTCCAAAAAAATTAGTTTTTTGTTTAAACCATGTTTTTTGGTTTAAACTAGTCAGTAAAACACATTAAATAGACAAACAAACAGAGAGCACAAGGGGCTGGCTGCACATCTACTAGTTTATAAATAAAGTTACACTGATTAAAAAAAATTTGTTAATTTATAAATTCGCTAATTCATTATTTATCTAAAGCTCCGCTTTAATTTCTGCATAAATTGAATTTTACATTTTTTCAATCATGAGTAAAACCAGTGGTAAAGCCCGCCGAAGGCCCAGACCCCCTGGACCCCTTTGCTCGTCTTCGGCGAGCAAATGCATCAAATTTATTCTTACTTACTGTTTGGAAATTTTCAAATTTCCCTCTCTGACTTAAATTTTAAATTTCCCGCTCCCGCTCCACTTCCTTTAACTCTAGCCAATCAGCGTCCTGATCGGCACAGACGGAAGCTAGCCCCTAGCGCTTTATATATAGTAATGATAAATAAATAATAAAAAAAGTGTATATCCATGAAAATCTCGAAATCTAAATTTTGACATGACCGCAATACTTTCTCACTATTTATTACATATATATGTAAGAGAAAGTAAAAAGGCGTTTTTTTTAATCATTTGATTTAAACCCTGATTTAAACATACAATAAATAATGTTTGACATTTATTTATTAATATTATTACAATATATTAATTGTAGAAAAAATTGCAATAGTAAAAAAACTATTTTAATAGAAATATTTATTCATAATATTAATATGAAAAATTTCAAGGGCAAATAAAATCAATATTTATGTTGAATTATTTTATTATTAATGCCTGAGGAGGCATTTCGTAGGGTAGGAAAAGATAGAGAAATAAAGAGGGTGTACCCCAAAAAAATATAGAGCTAACCCTTCCCGGGGACTTTGGTTTTTTTTTTATGTAACCCTTTCGATTTCTTAACTGCATCTTAAAAAATCCTCCAAGAACCTCATTACACCTTTATATATTTTTTTACTAAAATTAAATATATTAAGGACCTGTAAAATATAGCCTAAATATATTTTGGATAGAATGAATAGCCACACAATTTGAATAGAGCCGCGGGCTGCCGACCCCTGCTCTAGTCGTTTGCTAGACTCCCCGCTTATTAGAGTTCAATTGAAAAATACTGTAGTTTTTCGTTAAATTCTCGACATAATTCCGTATAAAATATTACATGAAAATAATAATCTTGGCAACGATCATTTATATTCTTTATTACAAACACGTGGAAAGCAGTGACAGGTTTTATTTAATTTCTAATATCTAATAAAATTTATTATATTGAAATGCATAAATGCAATCGAAGGTGTATTTAATCTGATCATTTTTTTGTGCATATAGTCAGATAGGTTATCGAATGCAGGTATAGGTCATTTTATTTCTCTCTCCTCTCGATTGGCGATATATCGAACGATCCATTTTCTTCCGTTCCTTTTCAATCCGGGCAAGGTCATGGGCGGGACTCTCCCACCGGTGACGGGCAAACTTGGCACAGCCTTTGATATCACTATATATACCCATATATATATAGATACATACACACCTTACTTGCTTTATATATTAAAAAAAGTAAAAAAATCTGTTTTGATTTTCAAACACAATTTATCATTCTATCAAAATTTATAATTTGTTGTGAAAGGAAACAGTTTCAGAATGAATTTTTTTTTTTTCAATCTATAATTTATAGTTTATTAAATTTGAATATTTTTTTCTCTTAGTAAACTTCTCAACAAAAAAATAGAGCACTTTGATTTATATATTAGGTTGATCCATAATTATTCGTCGTTTATATTGGCGCGCTTGTTGTTAAAAATTAATCTTTCATTTACTTTTTTTCTCAGAAAAATATTCTTCCCTGTTCAATTGAAGGAAAATGCGTGTCGAATATCATATTCATATTAGTCATATTATGCCTTACCACTATGAAAAAAGATGGAAGGCAGCACAATCATTTCGCGATTTCAACGATATTTTTGGTGAAAGACAATGTCGGGAGTGGTTTTACCTCTTCAAGTTTGGTGATACCACCTTGAAGAACAATTCATGAAGAGGTCGACCATCGGATTTCGACGATCAGGCATTTCTGGCATCCGTGGAAGAGGACGAAAACATGACAACTCGAATGCTGGCCGAAAACTTCAATGTCAGTCATCGTGAAAATTCAGACAAATTCGGCTTTGTTGTTGTTGGAGAGTTCGTCGGGCACCCATCCAGTTAATTTCCACACTTTACTACGCCTTTTCAGACGACGGACGATGATTGATTGGCTGACATTGAAGTTTTTTGCCAGTATTCGAGTTGTCATGTTTTCCTCTTCCACGGCTCCCAGAAGTGCCTGATCGTCGAAATCCGATTGTCGACCTCTTCCTAAGTTGTTCTCTAAGCTGGTATCACCAGACTTGAAGCGGGAAAGCCACTCCCGACATTGTCTTTCGCTTATTGTTCCTTCACAAAAAAAGATCGTTGAGATCGCTAAATGACTGTAGTGTGGTGCCCTCCATTATTTCTCGTAGTGATAAAGCTAATATGACGAATATGAATATTATTTTCGACACGCATTTTCATCAATTGAACAGGGAAGAATATTTTTCTGAAAAAAAAAGTAAATGAAACGTTAATTTTTGACAACAAAAAGCGCTCCATTATAAACGGCGAATAATTATGATTCAACCTAGTTGATTGGTCGACATTGAAGTTTTCGGCCAGTATTCGAGTTGTCATGTTTTGACCCATAGTCATTTCATTTGGCGCTCAGTCATTCAGCGATCTCAACGATCTTTTTTCAAAGGAACAATAAGCGAAAGACAATGTCGGGAGTAGTTTTCCCGCTTCAAGTCTGGTGATACCAGCTTGGAGGACAATTCAGGAATTGGCTTAAAACATTGTTGTTATCATTAACCTTTGATCCTGAAAATTTATTTCAATGAAATTGAATACCAATCATTTGAAATTAATTGGTGGTGAGGTGTAAATAATTGGTAATCCTGATAATTCGTATCAAATCGTCCACTCTGTGACCATACGACCATCGAAATCCTAGTGTAATAAAAAAAAAAAATATTTTTCCATGTTTATAAATTTTACATCTTTAATTTTAATATTATATAAATAAAGGTCGACACAAAAATGGTATGACAATCCGCACAGCACACTACTTTCTCTTACCTATGCATCGGAAATTGAAAGTTGTGTTCAGTGCTTGTCACACCAAATTTTTTGTGTCGATATTTATTTATAAATTAAAATTCAAGGTGTAAAATTTATAAGGATTGGAAATTATCGCATTATGGAAATCTTTTACTTTTGAAAAATAAGAGCATGATTTTTGAAACACACTGTACCTTTCTTCAAAAGAGCCGTGTAGTATACGCATAATTTCAAAAAGGACAATTCTCAGAAAGGAATTGTAGAAGCAAGAAGGATGAATGAAATAAAAAAGTATTTCCTTTCCTTTTCGTTCCATTCATCATAAAAATATTTTTTCTCCCTCTGGCTCGTTCTTTATTCAAATAATTAGTTAACGATAACTCCATTATTATTAAGTTGGCATCCGATGTCCTTCATTTGAGTGTTTATCAATACTCCACATCCTTATCTGTCCTTGTGTCTCTAATAAATAAACGAATACTAATGAAATCTATTAATGATAATCCAAGTATTACTATAATTAGATAGACTGTTGAAAAAAAAAAGTTTGATAGCATTTTTTTGACGTTATTATCCCTACCCCTAAACAATGTCTCAACTTTATAACTCGGATAAGGTCAACCAGGGATGACGAATTTTTTATTAAATCATACAATAATTAAATTAATTATCAAAAACATTTATTTTTAATTAATTTTTAAATAACCTCTCTCTCACCTTCATTTTTCTTTCAAAATACATTAAACTGAACAAGTCTTTTCTAATCCTTTAAAAATTTATTCAAAAACGCATTAAAATTTTTTTTTCAAAATAAAGAATCCATCATAAAAAAATCGACATACATTTTAACAATTTATCGAGCTATAACTCCAAATAAATTTTTGATGATCGTATGTCCTGAGGAAGAAACGTCGACGAAATTTAAATAAAAATTTTTATACTGGCTGCCTACACACTCCTGCGCCTCTGAATTATCACTCAGCCATCGAATTTCTTCTTTTCAAATTATAATATCATTTATCATATCTTCTTCTTTGATATTTAGCAGAATTTCGATTATTTATTAATATCTATCCCTTCAATTCTTGGCCCCAGGGGGTTGGGGGGGGGGGGGGGGGGCCCCCTCTTTTCCCCCACCCCTTTGGGTTGCGCCCCCCGGCGTTGCTTATTTTTTTTTTTTGGGTTTTTTAACCAAAATAATTAAAAAAAAATCCCTTCCTCCATTTATATATTAAACTACTATTATCTAAAAAATGAAATGGGTGGGGTGGGGGGAAGAGGGGGGGGGGGTGGGGGGGGGGGGGGGGGGGGGGGGGGGGAAGAGAGAAAAAATTAAAAAAAAAAAAAAAAAAAAAAAAAAAAAAAAAAAAGTATTCTTGTAGCAACAAAGATTTTTGCTGTTAAGCTGCTCGTCTCGAAAAGCCGTTAGAAGACGATTCTCTACCGAGTTACTCTAGGCAGCAAGAGATGGCGTTAGTTTTTCCCATAGGGATACATGGGGTTTATTTCATTTCATTTGAAAAATTCCAGCTAATTAATTAAGGGTAAAAAATTAATTATTTTTTAACACAATGATTACTAATTTAATTATCTACAAGATATAGAGCGGATATTTTAAAAATATCTTTTATTTAATGTGATTAATCTAAAAAAAAATTTATTTTTTCGAAAATCAAAAAAAAGGGAGGTCGATAGCTTCAAAATTGTGGCCGCTGGAATCTCCCAAAAAGCCCCGAGACGCGCACCTTAAGCAATGCCAAAGCATGGCTGAATTTCGGTTGACTGCCCGAGCTGGGACAGACAGTCCTTCAGTTATTTGTATGTCTGTCTCTTCCTTCCTCTTTTCAACAGGCGTCAGACCGTACGACGGGCCGGCCTGTCCTATTTCTTCCGGTCGCAAAAACGCTTGATAGGGTTGGAGAGAAATAGTGAGGTCCGCCGCTGGGGGGGGGGGGGGGTTGGGGGGGGGGGGGGGGGGGGGGGGTGGTCTCTTCCTCTCTAATAGCGGGGCTGGAGCTGGGGGGGTCGGTATTCTTGGGGGCGGGCTTTTTCCATAGGGGGGGAGCTCGAGAGGGGGGGGGTGAGATTTTATGGGGGGGGGGCTGGGGGGAGAATCAAATCAGGGGACCTCAAAATGTGTATAGCCATCGAATTTTTGACATGAATCCAATACTCCTTCTCTCTATATATATTAACATATATATAGAGGTAAGAGAAAGTAAAAATCTGATCTATTTATTATAAAATTGAGTCAGAGATTTAATTTGATATTTCAAATATACCTGCTGTCAAGTTATTTATTTTATCTTGATCTTTAGTCAATATATATAAAAATTTCTTTCAAAGGGGAGAAGTGAAAGGTTTTCAACTAACTACACCTATCTATGCTTTTTAATGTCAATGTATCTCATAAATAAATTATGTGTTATATGAGTTCTGAATAATCTACTAATAATTAAAAGACTTGGAGTAGGAATAATCGTTGTTACTGACGAAATATCTTTTTGAGATGCTTCAAATGACATGCTCTCTTGTTTTTTTTTTTTTAATATTAAATCAATATCATATTTTTTCCTTATAAACTTCTTTTTAAAACTTTTCCTTTTAGTGAATGCTTAAGCCTTGAACTTCAACATTCTTATTTATATACGTAGTTTCAGTAAGATATTTTTAATCAGTTTAAAATCAATTTTCCTTGCTGTTGATCAATTCATTTGTGTGTCTCTAAAGAAAAGGTGGCTAAAATATAAAATAGTTTTTTTTTTCTTTTTATAAAAAGAAAATTTTATCCAGTAATCTCTTAAAGATTTTAAGCTTTGAATTGTCCTGAGGAAGAAAGTAACAAAAATTGAAAAATAACAAAAGAAAAGAAAGAAAGAATGCTCTTTGGGGTTGAGAGAGGTGTTTTTTCTTTCTTTCTCCCCTTTTCTCTCTCTCTCTCTCTCTTTGGCTTGTATTATAAAAACGCAAATGAATGAGCACAAAAGAGCGAAGAAAGAAGAAGGGAATGAAGAAGGGTTTTGTCTGAGAGGGGCTGGACCAGCCATTCCCTTTCAACGAATAGAAAAAAAAACAGGCTAAAGGGCAGCAGCCCTTTTAGCCCTTTGATGCTTCAGCAGCAGGGCGTATTCCGTTGAAGCGGAGCCAAGTGCAAGTTGGGTAATTACAGAAAGAAATGAAAAGAGAGAGGATGGAGGGGGGGAGGGGATCAGAATAATCGGGTTACAAATGAAAAATTATATCACCTTTTGGTAAATTATATTTATTGGAAAAAATAAAAAAAAAGCATCTTAATGAAACCGGTGAGCGAAAAAAAAAACAAGTTTTGAGTTAATAAATTACTAGATCTTGACAAAATTTTTAATTTTTCATATAAACCGCAAAAGAAAAAAATGTTTTACATAAAATCTCTGACTGACCACTATATATATATTTAAATTTATTGATTTTATGCTTATTGCTGCTATTAATTTAAATTATAAGAAGGTAAACATTTATAATAATCTTCGTTTACAGAGCAACACCATATGTCTCTTTTACTTTCTCTTGCTTATATAAAGAAAGAGAAAGTATTGGATTCATGTCAAAAATTCTATGTAGGGATTTTGATGATTTCTAGTATTTTACTGATATACTTTTTCGTTTTTTTTTTTTTTTTTTTCTCAAAATTTACTATTACGATTTTGATTAAAATTCATAAATAAATTTATATTTTAGATCCTCTTTATAAAAATGTATATCCTCATTTTGCCATTGAAATCTTTTGATGCACGCTTTACTTTTGTACTTCATAGGAAAGAATAGGATATTGATTACGTTGTATTGCATATAGTTTATGTTTATAAATTTTATATTTTGAGTTCAAATGTATCGCGCTTTCGGAAATTAAATATATCTCCTCACAAAAATCGGTGTGATAAGTAAACAACTTTCAATTACCGAAAGTAAGATAATGTGTGAACTATGCTTCCAGTCACACCAGATTTTTTTAAATATAGCCTAATATAAAGATAAAGTTCAATGAATTCAAATCCTTTATTGGATTGACACATGGTACTAAATTCTTGCCAGTCCCCTAATTTTTTTTCTGATAAAATCAAGAAACTAATAGCCTACCACAGAACAATTCCTTCGAAAATTTTATAAAAAATGTTATATTGCTCTAAAAACCTAATATTAAGCGCTTGTTCAGTTTTGCTTGCTGGAAGATAGGCAACCCAAATGGCTAACTTCATTCAATTAATTGCTTACTGCGCGCGAATCCCTCATGCCCAGTTTGTAATTTAAAATATAAATAGAAAAATTAAATTTTTTTTGAATTTCCAATAAAATATTCAATAATTATTACCATGTTATTTATTGGATTAGAACAGGGATGAGCAACACGCGGCCCGTTAAACATGTTTATGAGGCCAGCCAAGCATTTTCTAAAATTGAAAATAAATATTTTTTTATTTCAATTTTTTCATTATTAGTATATAGAAAGGAAGGAGGGAAAGGAAGAAACCATTTCCAAGGACTGGAGGGGGGTTTATGGGAGGGATGAGGGGGGATTTTATATTTTTTTATTCTAATGTTTATTATAAATAAAGTTTTGTAAATTATTAATAAATTTTAATTTATGTGCGGCCCGCCAAAAAATTTTAAAATTTAAATTGGCCCATTGATTAAAAAGGTTTCTCACCCCTGGATTAAAGCAAAGTCTCATACTATAAAACTATTTTTAATGTTTTTTTTTACCTTAGGAATTTTAAATATTTGATTTCATTTTATCTATTAATAAAATAGATAACTTTTTTCTAAGAGAATGATTTTCACATTCAATCTTTTCCTTGGAAATCATTAGTTCTAATGATTTTTTGATAATTTTTAAATGTGTTATTGATTAATTTGCTTTTAGAAAATCTGGTTGTATTATTGAAATATTAAACTACAATAGTTACTTACATATCTCAGCTCAAAGAATATGGGGCCGTAGCCAAAAAACTTTCCGTGGGGGGGGGGGGATTCTGATGATCTGAAAAATAATTTCTTCTCTCAAATTAATAAATTTTAAATTAACCAACACGTACTTCACAAAATTATCAAGCATTCAGAGATTTTTTTTTTTAAACACTCACACTTTTATAAATATATATATATATATATATATATATTATATATATATATATATAGGGGTCCAGGCATTCTTATTTAAGCCATTTGGTATCCAAATGGCATAAATAAAATCATCGGACTGCCTGGGATCCGAACCCCCGGCCCTTGGTATAGCCTACAGGCACGCTACCAATTACGCCAAACCCGGGGGCATTCAAAGATTTAATTAGAATCAAATTTTTACTTTCTCTATATATGTTAATATATATAGAGAGACAAAGTATTGGATTCATTTCAAATATTCGATGTCGAGATTTTGATGGATATACACTTTTTGAGGTGCCCTGAATCCAAAAAAGTGGTTTTCGCGACATGGTCTGTCTGTGTGTGTGTCTGTTCAATTTAAATCATTCAAGAATTGAGCCCGGAGGTTGACATTTTATATTTAAGTTAGACACTCACCTAGGGCGTGAAAATAAGCTTTTGATCAAAATCGGCCAAAAAGTACTAGTACTTTTCTAATGTAGCTTTTCAGTTTTTTTCGATATTCTCAAAATTCGCTCCAACGATTTTGATTGATTAAAATTCAAAAATCACTTATATTTTAGATGCTCTTTAAAATGTATATTCTCCTTTTGCCATTGAAATCTTTTGAAGACCACTTTTATTTCATAGGAAAGATAGGAAAAATGGTTACTATGGTAACAAAATATAAATATTTTTCCCATGTTTATAAATTTTACATCTTGAAATTCTACTCCTGTTATATAGGCGAAAACTAAATATATTTTGACACAAAAAAATCTGGTGTGACAAGTACAATACACAACTTTCGATTACCGAAGGTAAGAGAAAGTTGCGACCAGTCACATCGGATTTTTTAAAACATTTTCGAGATCTTTATTTTTAAAATTAATTGATAAATAATAAACTTAGATGTAATTTGCTCATACTGAGAGTTTAAAAAAATTTAAATATAATAAAAAACAATGCATGATTAAATAATAGTGAATGCATTCCAATTAATTCTTTGTCTTTGAACTGTAACCTACAAATTTTATCATGACCTTCTTTTTCTGTTTGTTCATTTTTTTACTATCAGCAAATTTAAATATTGGAGAAAGGTTGTATGGATTTGGAAATATATATCTTCTCATGCCCACGTGATAATGTTTCGAACCTTTCACTCTTTGCAATCGTTAGATCCATTTAGGAAAAAAAAACTAATCCTAGCCTCATGGCCTTTATACCTTGATGGAATCCTCTTCAATAGAAGCACTTCCCAAGCCGGGGGTACTGCACCTTTATGGATTTCAATCATTGAATAAAATCTTACCTTCTCCCACTTTTTTTTTTTGATAAAATTTCGTAGCTATTCGTTGCGAAACGACCGACATTCTCGAACTGGACTGTTTTTGGGTGAAAGAGCCCCGGGTGCTATTCTACCCTAACAGCTTTTTTTGGAGATAGATTGGCTCTCCTTTTTTTACCCTCTTATCCCCGGGAACATCATTGCCCTTATTTTTTTCTCGCTCTCTCACTCCTTGTCTTCATTTTTAGCATTAAGCCTCCCCTTCAATTTCTTTTTGTCGTCTCTCCCTGGATGCTTGAGAGAAAAAGACTTGAGTCTCCGACACATCCCGAAAGAATTATTTTTTTTTTCCTCTTCTGCTCTGATGAGACTACAATCCCTAAAACATTTAAGGGTGATATTCTAACGAATATTTCTGGTTGTTTATTATGGTTTACCCTCCAACCAAAATTGTCTACATTAAATAAGAAAATAGAATGGTTCGGAACAAATATATAAATCAAATTATATTTATACTATTTTGGATAGTATACTAAAAAAAAAAAACTGTAACCTTATTTTTTTTGGCTTCTGAGACGATTTAGTGGAGATTTGAAAATATTAAATTAATTGGATTCTTGGTATTTTAATTACTAGGTGATGAATTTGTTCAACGAACTGATTAATCACATTGACGATGGGATGTTGGGTGATGGGTGAAAAAAAAAGGAAAATAAGCCAAAAAAAAAGTTGAAGAAATTTTATCAATTAAATCTTAAAAAATTTTGTATTTTATCTCAATATGATTCATTTTCTTACTCACCTATTTAGCTTTTTTCTTTGCAAAATAAAATTTTTAATCTCTTTCATTAAACCTATGATTAAAAATTGTTTTATATGTAAAAAAAAAAATTGTTTAAAGTACTGATTATCTAAATAAAAAATTCAATTTACAGTATCTTTAAATATTTTATTGTAATTATAAAAAAATTATCTTATCATGGAAATTTTTTATAATTTATAAATAAACTTTTGAGATTATGATCAGTTTAATGATTCAAAACATTATTCAGGTTATCTTTGGAAATATACTTTTTTATCTTCCCTTAATGTGTAATGAAATTCAGAGGCTAATAGTCCTGAGCCTAAAAAAATGAGTTTCACAAAATAAACTTTACAAGTACATCAGTAAAGTTCTAGTACTTTATTTTTCACTCACCCAGGACTGTAGATTTTAATCCTGATCCTATCTAGTTCTTTATGGCTGATTTTGTTCAAAAGCTTATTTTTACCCCGTGGGGGGAAGGGTGCCTAGCTTAAATATAAAATTTCAACCTCCTAGCTCTTTTCGTTCCTGAGATATTTTGTTAACAGACAGCCAGACTAATTTACGGGACCCAATTTTTTAGACTCAGGCGACCTCAAAACGTCTATTTTCATGAAAATCTCGAGATCGAATTTTTGACATGAATCCAATACTTTCTCTCTATATATATAATACATATAGGGTAAGAGAAAGTAAAAAAAAAAATGCATCTTGTAGAATTATCCTCATTATTACTTTTTACTTTCTCTTAACTATATATGTTAATATATATAGAGAATTTGTGGATTCATGTTAAAAATTCGATGTCGAGATTTTGATGGATCTACACGTTTTGAGGTCCCCTGAGTCCAAAAAATGTGGTTTTCGCAACATGGTCTGTCTGTCTGTGAACAAATATCTCAATAACGATAAGAGCTAGGGGGTTGAAATTTTATATTTAAGTTAGGCACCCTGAGGCGTGAAAATATGCTTTTAAACAAAATCGGCTATAGAAAAAAATTCAAAAATCATTTATTTTTTACATACTCTTTAAAATGTATATTCTCATTTTGCCCTCAAAATTGTTTGAAGGCCACTTTACTCTTGTACTTCATAGGATAAGAGAAGGAGAAAAAGTTGCTATTGTAACAAAATATAAATATTTTCCCATGTTTTTAAATTTGACATCTTGAATTTTAATATATCGGCTGCAACTAAATATATGCCGGCACAAAAAATCTGGTGTGACAAGCGCAGAACACAACTTTTGATTACCGAAGGTAAGAGAATGTTGTCTGCTGTGTGACCAGTCACACCAGATTTTTTATATCCCCCTTTGACTGTCAGTGATCCAGTTAAATATTTTAAAATAATATCTAAAAACATTATTAATTAAAAAAATTAAAAATATTAAATATTAGATTTATTTATATTTATATAGGCCTACGAAAATTAAATCATCAAATTAAATCAAATATCGCGCTAATCATTAGGCAATCACTTGAAAGTATCGAAATTAAAATAATTCCTAAATATTTATTATTATTATTCCAATAGTTTTTTTTTAATTTATTTTGGTTGTTGAAAATTATTTTTATTATTAATTTTGTATTTAATAATCCAAGATGTGATTACGCAATAAGAGAAAAAGAGTCTTTATATCTTTTTCTATACTCTGTGATTTTCTCTCACAAGTCAGTGCTCGAGTTGCCTCTCTTTCTAATGACAGGTGAATTCGATTTATTTTTTAGTGAGTTTATTTTTAAAGTGTAGTGTGTGTTATTTACTATTTCTGCAATGAATTTTATAAAAAGTGAGTTTATTTATTTATATTAATTAATAGCCTATAATAAAAAATCCATTTTAATATTAATTCTTCTTGGTGACAAATATTCACATGTCAAGCAAATTTTATTATTAGCATTCAAAAGAGAATTAGATCATTTCATTTTATTATTTTTATTCCTCTTATTAATAAAAACAATTAAAAAAAAATTAAAATACACATCAAAAAATTTTAAAGAAATTACTTAGAGGTTACATTCGTTCATCTATTATTATATAAAAATACTTTCAAAGAATTCCCAAATTTTACTCATCTAAACATAATCAGCATACTTTTAACCTACTATTAAAGTTAATTTAATTATTTATTCATTTTCCTACACAGTATTATGAAAACAAAGTTTAGTTATGTCAAATCGGAGTGTGTTGAATAGGCAAATTAGATCAAATTTTCTCTTCCCATCTCAATGTAGATTATTTTCAAACAAAACCTTGGCATTGAATTATAACATTTATTTTGTCCGTTAGTCTTTTCTCCCCTTCATTTAGTTATTATTACTGTCAGCAGATGCATTCTACTTGCTTCATTAAAATTCTCTTTGGAAATCTAATGACATACATAAGGGATTGACTTTATTGTCCTGATAAGAAATTTTTTTTAATTGATTCATGATTCATATTAAATAAAGTATTAATATCAACTACTTTATTATATTCAATAACTATAATTACACAAAAATTTTTTTTCAAGGAAAGATCCTTATATATATATATATATACAGACAGTATCAAGAGGCAAGGGAGTGACTAGTCGCAAACTTTTCTCTTTCTGGGCGAATATCTCAAAAAGTTTTTAAGATATCGGAACCAAATTTTTTTTATATTAAACTAGAATAAATAAGGATTATTTTGAGGACAAATTAAAAAAAAATTCCACTCCCAAAAAGAATGGCAAAGACTCAAAGTTGACATTTTGCCAATTTCGGAAGGACAAAAGTTAGTCTCTTATTTTTCCTTTTTTATTTATTTTTTCTTCCCTTTTTACTTTCTCTTACCCTATATATGAAATATATATTTTCATTCTTTTCTTTAATATTCAAATTTTTAGACCCTGTTGGACCGATTTTGATGAAATTTACAATATAAATAAATACTACCGAATTCGCTTTTCTGCGTTATATAAAACAAATAAAATTCTGTAGGGGTTTTATTTAAATGAAAATACTTCCTCGCTTTTATATAACTCAGAAAATCCAAGCTCATTTTTTTTATTTCATCTCGACTCGAGCAAAAATAATGCGAGGCGCCCCTTTTTACATCTTCCATGGTTTTGGTTGAGGTATATTAAAAAGGATCTTCCCGAATACAGAATATATATACTGTACGGGATATATATTGAGGGGTCTATATATATATATATACTAATATTTAGTAAAAAAATTTATCATCGCATATTTATTTAATGAATATAATTTGAAGTCTCTAAATCGGCTTGATATGTGTGCATGCCTCTTACTATTTCTATCAATATTTTAACTAAATTTATCTATATAGGAAATCTAATGGTCTTTCCTTACTAGGCTCTTATTAACAGACTTATTAAATAAAATAAGGTATAATTCACTCTCAATCATTAAGAAAAGATGAATATAAATGCAGTAAATATAACTATTTCTTGATTTTGTTCACATTTGGTCCACTAAGCGTGGCCAATGAATTGTCATGTCCCAAATTTTTTATCCAAGAATATTTTTTACATTTTTTTGCTCAGTTAGATAGAGACTTGAATTTTTATGACTTGTGATTCAGCTCCCGGGATGAAAATGAAAATAGAAGTAAATTTTTAACTTGATCCCTTTAATAAACTTTTGTGAACTTTTTTGAAAATTCTACAAAGAATAAGCTTAAACCAATTTAAAAGCTAATTTATCTTCTCGAGCTTATCATTTTTTACTTTCTTTTACCTATATATTTTTCACATCTAACTTCTAAGACCACTTCTAATGGAATAAATTATTTACAGCAGGCATGTATATATATATATATATAGGCCAGTGGCCAATTCAGAGGAGTTTCTCGGGGGGAAGGGGGGTAATCTGGTGTGACTGGTCGCACAGCAGACGATTTTTTTTTTTATTTTCGCTAATTTAAAGGTGCAGTTTACCAGAATATATATATACAAATCAATTTTTAAGTATTAATTTTTAAAATTTTATATTAAAAATAAAATTTTTTTTCCAAAAAAATATTTTTCTCAAATTCTGATAGGGGGTATTACCCCCGTTACCCCTCTCCCTCTTTTATCCGCTCTAGATATAGGCTATATTTTTATTTACTCTTTTAAATACAGTAAATATACATATTAGCTATTTTTTTAAATCAACCAATCTTAACTTTAATGGTATTAATCTTTTTATTTTCTTTCAGATTCTTCGGGTCAACAAGTGATCATCAAATCTGTGGCGCTCCTTGAGCTGGGCTGGTCGTTCTTCCTTCAGGACTCTCACGTGCTGGTAAGTAAATAAATACATTTTATGTCTAATGTTCGGGTTTTCAACTTTTAAGCGAATATTACTTCGTTCGTTTATAATTGATTATAATAATTTAGGGGTCTTTTATTTCTCTAAAGAATTCTTAATAAAATGACGTACTATACTTGGTATATTTTTATTTTTTTGAAAAATTTTTTGAAAAAAAAAACAAAAATCAACAGGCCTTTATGTAAAATGAAATTTTTCATGTTATACAGCGTTGATTGTTGATCTTACTCAACGTTTCTACTCATCTTTTTGAGTCATTAGAGAGTGGAGATTAGGAAGAAATGGTGGTAGTGGTTTGTTTTTGGAGGTCCAACTCAACTTGCCGATCGTCAGGTCTTGTCATTGTTATATGGCTACATTAGTACGTTCTTCATCTTAAAAATACTTACTAATTATTGGTAGCTAGATAGTGGCTAGTAGAGAAAATATTTCATTTTTCATTCAACGTTTAGGTCTCACATCGCTTAGGTGTTACTACTCATTTTTTATAATTCAATATAAAACGATTCTGAATTATATAATTGACTGTTAAGACTAATTTCTAAAATTCTGAGGAAGGTTATCATATGTGACCGAAACGTCAACGGGAAAATTTTTTCCTCACTGACTGCGATTTTTTATGCTTTTCTATTAAACGTATTTTAAAGCTGTTTATTTTAATTGAAAGATAGCAAGCAGCCAGGTGATTAAAACAATTTCGATCTTCCCCCGCGCTCAACTTCAGGTCAAAGTTATTTTCTTAATCTTTAAATGAGAGTGACAAAGGATCAAAATAATACAAATTTTTTTGTTTTAATGATTGCTTTCATCGTCACAATTAATCCAATTAAACACAGACAACACTAAATTCGTTATTTAATAAATTATTTAATATTATATTAAATTTCTTAATAGCACGTTTTGATTGCTTATAAATATCTCGTTACTCTTTTGATCTGTCAGATTAGGCCATCCTAAATTTTGTATTTGTTAATTGAATTGAACTCTTCAGAACAATAGCTGCGGAACGCGTGCCCCACGAGGTAGAGTTCTTTTTTTTTTAATTCTCTTTCAGTGCGGTTTATATTTGGGCGTGAATGCTTCAGTTCGTGGTTATTGACTATTAAATAATCGCGGTGATCCATGACGTAACCATCGTCTCGGAGGTTACGTAAAATAAAACTTTCTCCCTCCGTGGGCTTCGGCTATAGCCATTTCACTCCCGCTTTGTTACGTCCCTAAAACGACTTGCTCTTATGTTAGATTCGTAATCGGAGAAAGGGTCACATAATCAGCCCTCAATCCCTTTCTAATATATATTTTATCTTTGCTTTGTTTATATATATATATATATTATTTACTCTATTAATTGGGTCAAAATTTTATTAAATGAATCTAATGAATGATAAAAAAAAAAAAAAAAAACGTGTAGATTCATCAAAATCTCGACATCGAATTTTTGACATATATCTAATACTTTCTCTATATATATATTTCATATATATATAGGGTAAGAGAAAGTAATAAAAATTTTCTTTAAAGAAAATATTATAAAATATAGTGATCTCATTTAAAAAAAGCCCGTGACCCGTGGCTCAGAGAGAAGACATTAATTAGCTTCTCATGGCTGGGGTCCCGGGTTCGTTTCCCGCCCCAAGCGAGAAAAATTTATTTCATTTGAAATGACTACAATTGTCATTTGAAATAAACACGGATGGGGTCTAAATGGCCTTAGATGCCGAAAAAAACCTTAAAAAAATATGGTGTGACTGACCGCACAGCACACAACTTTATCTTACCTTTGGTAAATATTACGCCCTT
Organism: Euborellia annulipes; assembly: GCA_023213315.1. NCBI lineage: Eukaryota > Metazoa > Arthropoda > Insecta > Dermaptera > Anisolabididae > Euborellia > Euborellia annulipes. The sequence goes on from JAKCPI010008809.1 coordinate 131,532, forward strand.
TAAAACATCGTAGCCTATTTGAATTAGATATCATATCATAACTCCTGAACTCTAGCACAAGAGGCGATTTCAATCTCTGCGCTCTGACTCTGGGGTAGTTGAAATTTTATTTTCTATTCCCTCTCTCGGGTTATTAACAATTTGGCGATTAAACAATTGTGCAGAGTTGTTAGATCAAATAAAATTACATCTTCCTAGGTATATTAATAATAATAGTTTACTATAATTCTTCTATTATAGTAACCTATCATTTTTGTTTCCTTATTTGAATTCTGGACGAATTTTCAAGATAACATCTCAATGTTTACAAGTTTATAGCAAGAATTTTATGTCCCCAAAGTGCATAAAATTCTACAATTTCAAATAAATAATAGTCTTCTTGCTGGGGTTCCTTTTTATTTTGTTGAATAATATTAGAGTGGGCCAGTTCCTTCCTCAATAGAAGTCATTATAATAAACGAATTTTTTGATTATTATAATAGAAATTTCTAACAAGTATTTTTCACGAGTATGCTCGCCCCTCATTGTAAAAAAGAAGACAGAATAGCGTTTAGTTTGGTAGTGTCATCGCACTCATCTCCCTTTTTCTACCGAATTGTTCTATTTTAAACACGCATTTAAGTCAATTTTTACTTTCTCTTACCCATATATATATATGTTAATTTAGATCTATATATAGTGAGAAAGTATTGAATTAATGTCACAAATTCGATGTCGAGATTTTGATGGATGGTCGTTTAGACGTCCCCTGAATCCAAAAAAGTGGTTTTGGCGACATAGTCTGTCTGTCTGTCTGTGTCTGTGAACAAAATATCTCAACAACGATAAGAGCTAGGAAGATGAAATTTTATAGGGCCTATTTAAATTACGTACTCCCCTGAAGCGTAAAATGTTTTTAAACAAAATGGGCCAAAAATGCTAGTACTTTACTGATGAACCTTTTTCATGTTTTTTTTCTTTCGATTTTCTCAAAATGCGCTCAAACAATTTTGATTAAAATTCAAAAGTCAATTAGCTATTACTTTCTCTTATTTTTCAGATTCTTTTTAAAATGTATATTCTCATTAGGCCCTCAAAATTGTTTGAAGCTCACTTTACTCTTGTAGAACTTTTTTTTTTTAATACTCACATTTTTTACTCATTCACACTCACACTCACACACACATTCGCACAGTATATTCGGCAACTCAAGCCATTTAAGACTTTGACGATAACCGTTATTATTTATAATATCTATTGGGGATCCAGGCATTTCTATTGGCATTTAGCCATTTGGTATCCAAATGGCTTAAATAAAATCATCGGACTGCCTGGGGTCCGAACCCGTGACGTTCGGTATAGGAAGTAGGCGCGCTATCAATTAGACCAAGCCCGTAGGCTACTCTTGTACTTCATAGGAAAGATAGGATTCATGGTTGCTATAGTAACAAAATATAAATATTTTGCCATGTTTTTTTTTAACATACTTTTTTTTCATTCATCATACACATATTCACAGTCTTTTCGGCAAATCAGGCCATATTAGACTTTTGACGATAACCTGTATTTGGGGTTCAGGCAATTTTTATTTAAGCCATTTGGTGTCCAAATGGCTTAAATAAAATCATCAGACCGCCTAGGATCCGAACCCGCGACCCTTGGTATACAAGGCAAGCACGCTAACCCCTACACCAAGCCCGAGGGCTTCCCATGTTTATAAATTTACATCTTGAATTCTAATATATCGGCGGAAACTAAACATATGTCGACACAAAAAATCTGGTGTAAAAAGCACAAAACACTGTGTTGTGCGACCAGTCACACCAGATTTTTTTTAAAATTAAAGATACATTTTTTTTGATATTTCTTTTTTTTTTTAATAAATTCAAGTAAAGAGAATAAATGGAATGATCATTTGAGATAAATTTAATCCATTCCTTTTAAGTCGAACGTGGAGAAAGTCCGTAACTACATAAGCATAAGATTTAATTACATAATAAAAATAATGTATTGTTCTAAATACTTGGTATTTAAGTCTCTGAGCTCGGCCCTTGAGTTAAAACATTTTAAGAGAGCAAAATAGAAATGAAATGAATTAACTTCTGTGTTGGTTAAAGGACTTTTTCTTGTTTCGAAATTTTTATTAGGGCGAAAGTTTAAAAAGAAACGAAAGGATTTGTTTTATGTTGCCTGAGGTTTATGATTCGGTAATCGCAAAGAAAAATATATTTTCTATAAAGGTACTATATCAGTTTTATATGTATACTTTGGAATTTATATTGGCCTAAACAAACACAAATACAAAAATCAAAGTTTCTAGGAAACTATTTTGATTTTAATTAAAAATTTATAATTAAGGGCCTAAATACATTTATTTGATTTGTCCTATTTGTTTGGGTCAATCTTGCAATCGATTTTCCCCCACCTTGACTCCAAATTTTGTACACATGTGTACTTTCATTGACTAACATCATTAATCAGAGATCATAGTGAGGGGATTAAGGGGTTAGAGACAAGTTGTTTAAAAAAAAAATTTGTTTTTCGGAACCCTTTCTTAAGACTAATACATTCTTAATTAATTGTTTTGGTTATTCTACTATTAATGGAAATAAAAGATTTACTTTTTAGTGATTAATAATACAAAAAATATTTCTAACTAAAATAAAATATGTGGCCACTAACTCAACCCCCCAGATAGCATTTAGTTATCAATATGAATCGCCTGATTACGATGGCATAAATAGTGGCCGAAACGTTGTAATTTATTATAGTTAAAAATTTTTTTATATTTGTTAGTAAATATTAAAAAATAAACCCTTATTAATACCAAAAAATCTTTTATTTGCAAATTCTTAATTCTTTTGGTATTACATGCCATTAAGAATTTTGTTATAAAGTTAATATAAAATTATGTAGATATAATTTTGAACTTTTAAAATTACTTCTTGATGGGTTCTGTTTTGAATAATTTTCTTTAAATTTTCTTAAAATACCTCAATGATTAATAAAGAAGGATGATAGGAGCATCCAAAAATAAAACCTCCGGTTGTTTATTGAATTTTGAGACGTTTCGTGTCAATTCTATTGTCCTGCCATCAGTCGTTGGGCTCATTTGATTTTCAAGATGTAAAATTTATAAGTAGGAAAATATTTATATTTTGATACCATGGCAACCATTTCTCCTATCTTTTCTATGGAGTACAAGAGTAAAGGCCTTCAGAAGATATCAATTGCAAAATGAGAATATACATTTTATTGAGAACTAAAAAATAAATTGGATTTTTGAATTAAAAAAAATCGTTGGAGCAAATTTGAGAAAATCGAAAAAACTGAAAAAGGCACAATAAAGTACTAGTACTCTTTGGTCGATTTTGTTCAAAAGCTTCGTGTCACGTCCCATGGGGGTGCCTAACTTAAATATAAAATTTCAACTTCCTAGCTCTTTTCGTTCTTGAGATATTTTGTTCACAGACACACACACACACACACAGACAGACAGACAGACCATGTCGCGAAAACCCCTTGTTTTTGGATTCAGGGGACCTCAAAACGCGTGAAGATCCATCAAAAATCTGGACATCGAATTTTTGACATGAATCCAATACTTTCTCTCTATATATATATTACATATATACATAGGTAAGAGAAAGTAAAAATTTGTTTTACGGAACCCTTTCTTAAGACTAATACATTCTTAATTAATTGTTTTGGTTATTCTACTATTAATGGAAATAAAAGATTTACTTTTTAGTGATTAATAATACAAAAAATATTTCTAACTAAAATAAAATACGACGTATTGGCCACTAACTCAACCCCCCAGATAGCATTTAGTTATCAATATGAATCGCCTGATTACGATGGCATAAATAGTGGCCGAAACGTTGTAATTTATTATAGTTAAAAACTTTTTTGTATTTGTTAGTAAATATTAAAAAATAAACCCTTATTAATACCAAAAAAATCTTTTATTTGCAAATTCTTAATTCTTTTGGTATTACATGCCATTAAGAATTTTGTTATAAAGTTAATATAAAATTATGTAGATATAATTTTGAACTTTTAGAATTACTTCTTGATGGGTTCTGTTTTGAATAATTTTCTTTAAATTTTCTTAAAATACCTCAATGATTAATAAAGAAGGATGATAGGAGCATCCAAAAATAAAACCTCCGGTTGTTTATTGAATTTTGAGACGTTTCGTGTCAATTCTATTGTCCTGCCATCAGTCGTTGGGCTCATTAGTGTCCAGAGTTAGTTATTGAAATACAGCCAAAATATATGTACATAGGTTATATCTTGCGTGGATTTCTTTTACTAACTCTGAGTACTATTTAATGAACCGATTAACTAATGACTGGACAATAAAATAGACCTAAAACGTCTCATAACCAAATAAGCAAGCAGAGGCTTTATTTTGGGCTGCTCCTACCTTTCTTCTTTATTAATTAGAGCTCCAGCCACTCCTTCAATTATACGCGAGGGATCACAGATAAAATAGATAACTCTTATACGTACTATTATAATAACAGATCTGAAAATAATACAATAGCTTGTTAAAACTGAAAAGATCGAAATGTCAAAATTAAATTATTCTTTCACATATTTTATCCCTTATTATCTCTTAATAACAACAGCCAAATAAAAACTAAAAGACAGACGGTATTGTACAAAATTCTAACTTTTTAGTCTCAATATAGCGTATGATTGAAAGAAAAGAAAATCCTGCCATCGTGCTTCCACCCTCACTGTCCAAAATACGATCGTATTATTCACCCTAAGCTATTGCCAGCAGGGGATTTAAGATGTATACCTGAAGTAAATAACAGGGGAATGAATGATTAGACTTCCTTTCTTGGGATTTGTTTTTTATGGGTAAAGAAATGCTTTTTTTTCCCCTAACAAAAATCTGGTGTGACTAGTCACACATCACACAACTTTCTCTTACCTTCGGTAATCAAAAGTTGTGTTTTATGCTTGTCACACCAGATTTTTTGTGTCGACATGTAGTCTATTTAGTTTCCGACAGTATGGTACATTCAATTTTATTCAGATGTAAAATTTATAAGTATGGGAAAATGTTTATATTTTGTTACCATAGCAACCATTTCTCCTATCTTATCCTATGAAGTACAAGAGTAAAGTGTGCTTCAAAAGATTTTAATGGCAAAATGAGAATATACATTTTAAAGAGCATCCAAAAAAAAATTGGTTTTTGAATTTTAATCAAAATCTTTAAAAAAAATTTTGAAAAAATTGAAAAAAAAATTTAAAAAAAAAAACCAAAAAAAAATAGTACCCTTTTGGCGTTTTTTTTTAAAAAAATTATTTAACGCCTCCGGAGTGTGCCTAACTTAAATATAAAATTTCAACCTCGTAGCTCGTAGCTTCTTCATGCTTTAAATTGAACACACACAGACAGACAGACCATGTTTCAAAACCACTTTTTTAGATTAAGGGGACTTCAAAACGTGTATAAACATCAAAAACTTGACATCGAATTTTTGACATAAAGACAATACTTTCTCTCTATATATATTAACATATATAGAGGTAGGAGAAAGTAAAAAAGGAATGTCCTGCTAGTCTGCCGAAGTTTAAGGCGCAATCTGAACAATCTACATTTTAATTAAATTTATATGATAGAATTCAGAACCCATATTGAGAGCGTCCTAGTCGAATTTAACTGAATTTATGTAGAAATAGGACTAGATACATATCAGGTGATTTAGTAATCTGATGAGATTCATTCACGTCATTAAGCCACCCAAATGTAAAACAGAATAAGTGCACTTTCTCAAGCCAATGGATTAATTTATTATTTGTGATGTGCCCTTGACCCGTGGTACAGAGATAAGGCATTAGCTTCTTTTGGTAGGGGGTTCGTCTGGAGCTAGAAAAATTTATTTAAATTGAATTAGGAAATAATTGGCGAATTGGGCTAAATGGTCTCAGATGCCGAAAACTTGAACAAAAAAAAAAAAAAAAATTTGCGTTGTATATTTTCGAAAAACTTCATTTATGATTCAAATTAAGCGAAATAGGCTTAATAAATATGAATCATTTTTTTTCTATTTTCTCTAGAACATATTATGATTCAACTTTGAAATTTTCTCTGAAAGATTCACAAGTTATAAAAAAATCTGAAAAAAATTTAGATAAAAATCTTTAAGATCTTATTCATTTATGAATCATAAATTATGAAATTTGAATTCGATTCTCAAAGAAATTATTCATCAAAAGTGAAGAAAGAAAATCACCCACGCTTCATATGCATAAAAGGGTGATTTTCTTGCTACTAAAAAAAAAAAAAAATCGTGTAGGTGGTCGAACTGATCGATTCGTAATTGGCTGAGGAAAAGTTTAGAAATCATCCCTAAATATACCGTACTAAAAATTCTATTTACCCCACACTTCCAAGCAAAAACTGACTTTAGTTGAATATTAAATGTAGCATTTCTTTTAATGATTTTTTTTTTTAAATTGTTATATAACTTAGAAAATAATTCTAAAAATATTTAATATATGTTCTTTTTATCCAAGTTCTCACCAATATCCTCTGCCATTAATGGTCTTATATAATTTTAATAATTTCCTTTTTCCTTGCATTGTTTTAAACATTTTCACGTAGACATTTCTTTCTTTTTTCTTAAAGACGCCATCAATTTGAAGGTCGATTAATGGGAGAGACAAAGCAAAGACTTCTCCTCAAGAGAGAGATAGTTAAAAAAAAAAAAATTTTAATAGAGAAAAAAAAATTTCAACAAATCGTAAATGAAAAAAAAAAATGATAACTTTTCGTTATCATCTGAAAGTGCCAAGGTTAATAAATAATTTATATCTGTTAATCCATTTTGTAGAGATTTTTATTTGCTAGATAACATCTCAAGGTCTTAAAAAAGTGGAGAATCATTTGAAGGTCCGTTGCTTGTTTACAAACGAGAGTTTAATGCAGATTGTTTTCGATTCTTAAAAAGGCTCTCAATAACAAAACAAATTATCGGATTTTTTTTCTCTTTTATTCTTATATCCGAACATGTGTGTGTGTGTGTGTTAAGAACGAATTGGAAATGGAATGAGAAAGCCATTTTCTCTCAAGAAAGGAAGGAAGAGTCTTCTCTCTGCTTTTTGGCTTCGTTTCCAGGATATCCAGGATAAAGGACAAGGCAATCCAGGAAACCCTGTAAGAAAGTGTGAAACGAGAAAGAAGAAAATATACTTGGAAAAAAATTTTATTATATATTTAATATTGAATGGAAGAAGAAGAAAAAAATTATTACAAAATAATTTCGTTATTATTTCGCCAATTCGTCATGCCATTTGGTTTCTTTGTTTATTTATTTATTTTTTTAATTTTTACTTTCTTAAAATTAAATTAACGAAAGTAACGAAGATTTGTATTTATTGAAATTTCGTAAAAATACATTTGTTACGATGAGGAGCTACTAATAATGAAGGGGATATCTTTTACATCTTCCTCTTGAGTAGTAAAAGACTCATTATAGTCGGAGAGCTGACGAAAAAAATGGGCAAGAGTTTTCTGAAGACTAATATTTTCAGAATAGGTTGCATTTTAGTGATCGAAAGATACTCCAGAGTCAGCACTTGCAGTACCGGGACTTTTGGCGGGAATAAGCCGGTTAAGTTGCGGAAAGATGGTTTTCGCAAATATCTCAAAAACTATGCGGTTTTCCGAAAAAATTCATCTATACAAAAATAATCAAAATTAAATTATAAACAAAAATGGTCTAGTACATAATCACGCTAAAGTGAACGGTTCGGGAGATATAGAAGGGTAAAATTTGTAATTCATATACACATATGGTAACAAGATATAAATATTTCAGTGTCTCCTTTCATATGAATTATAAATTTTACCTCTCTAAATCTCCCGAACCGTTCACTTTAGAGTGATTATATACTAGACCATTTTTGTTTGTAATATAATTTCGATTATTTTTGTATACATTAATTTTTGCGGAAAACCGCATAGTTTTCGAGATATTTGCGAAAAACCATCTTCCCGCAACTTTATCGGCTTATTTTCGCCAAAGGTACTGGAAGTGCTGACTCTAGACTATCTTTCCATCACTAAATTGCAACCTACTCTGAAAATATTAGTCTTCAGAAAACTCTTGCCCATTTTTGTCGCCAGCTTTTGGACTATTAGTAGAGCATACTCTCAATTTGCATATCCCTATTCTTCCTTTAGAGACTATTGACTCATAAAAATCCCTGGTCTTCATCTGGAAGTAAGAGAATGTTCTCTTATTTCTCATAAATAATACAATGACTTGTAGGCAATTATCTTTTTTGTTATATTTTCTTTATTCTTTTCAATTAATATTATTATTAAACTGGCTTTTTTTAAGCAGGTAAGGTGGCCTCTGAATTTTTATCTCAAATAAATAGGCATTTTTCGATACGGTTTTTACCTTTTCTTATATACAGAATATGTTAATTTATATACAGAGAAGGATCCACACGCCTGCAGCAGGTCTGTGTAGTGAACCCTTAGGGACACATAGGGATACACATGCCCGCACAAGGGACACACACAGTAGATCGAAAGTGACCAGAAGAAAAATGTGTGTCCCTGGTGCTGGCATTTGTATCCCTGTGTGTCCCTGGTGTAAGCGTGTGTATCCCTGTGTGTCCCTGGTGTGGGCGTGTGGATCCCTCGATCATTTTTATACTTTTTTACTCGGGTTATTCTCCGGTCGTTTCCTTATACATCTCTGATCGAGCGAAAATCTTCCAATTGTAAATTTACCTCTTTCACATTCTAAATATCGAACTTGAAAAAATATCTCTCCTCTCTCTAATTGATATATTTATTTACTTATCAAATATTTACATAATCCCTGGCTATTAATTACTGAGTAAATCTTGCCATAAAATATGCAATACTTTTCTTTTTTTTTTGCCAAAATATGAGATTATTTTCAATTGCTAATTTATTATAATTATATGAAATTTTCTCTTCTCAATATAATATGTTCTACAGTTTTTTTCTTTTTTTTTACCATCTTTGCTCAAACCAAATCGTTGTTTGATTCGTTTAACCTTGTGACGTTCAACCATTTATGTAATCTGCCTTTTTTAAGAAGTTGACGTCAAATTCGAGGAAAATATTCTTATCAAAAATTTTTTTATTATTTAATTAAATTTTTTTTTTTAAGAATGTCCTTATATATTGTTTGTGCCTGGAACATACATATATATCGTAATTAAAAATTAATAAGAATCGTTTAAAGTCTAGAAAGGCGAAAATAATATTAAAAAATTATCGAGATGAATTGATACAATTTTCTGAATTGCTCCGACGCGTCGCGACGCCCAGCGAAGGATCCTCAAGATTTTTAGAGTTTAAGTTCTTCCACAATTACGTAAAAAATATTTCATAAATTAAGTGGGATAAAGAGACTGGATTGAAATAGTAATAGGATTAGTTAACTAGCTATATTAATATTAGGAACCGACCGAATATTCGGTTTCGGTTACGGTTTCGGCCAAAAATCATGGTTTCGGCCGTAGTTTCGGTTTCGGCCAAAAAGTGGCCGAACCTTTCGGCCGGCCGAAACCAGAGTCTGAAAAATGGGATGAGACTCGCATGCAAAACTAAAAAAAAGGTAAAATGATTTTCACGGGAGGGAAAAAAAGGTAAAATGAAAAAAAAATTTTATAGGAAATACAAGTTTCGGTTTCGGTTACGGTTTCGGCCGAAACTAAGGTTGAGGCCGAATATTCGGTTTCGGTTTCGGCTGAAAATCTTGTTTCGGTCGGACCCTAATTAATATTATTTGAAATTCCTATCAGGTCCTCATTTATTTACCCGAGGTGCTTTCGTGCACGAAAACACACACCTCAAACCCAACCGGTCTTAGGCCATAGCCAACTACCAGCACCACGTGAAGTTACATTATTTCCTATCTCCAACTCCTCCTCCTGCTTTCATTTCTAGCTAGTGGATTGTTCCACCCTCATCTATGATAGGGAGGATGTCCTAGTTTGGGGAGGGACACTCTCAGCACTGGCGTGTAACCTACTCCTTTCGAAGAATGCATCACTGAGAGGATCTTTAAGTTCCTTCCACAGGATGGGATGCCTCAGCAACTCCCACTCCTCGTAGAGTAACCTGGGGGCTATTGTGGTGAGATAACTAGCTCTAGAAATGAATTCAGGAATTTAAAAAAATGAAACAGCACAGGCTTTTGTTGTCTAAATGACTTCACCTGGATTGAAGATCAAGACAATTTGAACTAATTATAAAAGATTTTGAATTAAATTTTAAATACACTAATACGACGCAAAACTCAATGGGAATATATTAGGAGTAAAATTTGATCTGCATCCTCACATTAAAATGGAGACTAGTGAGATTTTTTGGCTAAACCCAAGAGGATTTAACAAAATAAATAGATACAGTGGACCCACGCTTAACGAGCATAATTCGTTCCAGAATCATACTCGTAAAGAGTCGTTATAGACGCTATGCAAAACAATGATTCCCCCCATAGAGCTGTCTCCTCATGACAGAGATGTAACATGCGCATAATCCGGGAATCCCCTCTCCTCGCCATTTTACCATTTGTTTTACTCGTTATGCGAATTACTCGTTATGAGAGGTGATCTCTAAGCGAGGTTCTACTGTAATTATAAATTTACTTTTGAAACCAATTCATCCATTCTCAATTGCTTATTCCTTTAGGTTTCCTTGATGTTTCAATTAAAATCAATCTTTTAATGAAGAATTCCTCGATTTATATATATAACATCTCCTTTAGCGGAGCGAATATAAATATTTGCCAGGGCTTGACAAGGTTGATATATTAAAACAGATAGAAGGCGAATGAATGTATTCGCAGTAGAGAAATCACCTCCACATCCACAAACATCGCAAGAGGAAGCCTTTTACTTACTTGAGTTAGGAAACAGGTCGGTCCCGGCGGCAGATGCCGTAAGCATCCACGGACGGGCCGTAATGTCACGTAATTCGATTACTTTAGAGGGGTGGATCTGGGCCACTTGTTGAGAGAGGCCTTTTACTCGCCGTGTTTACCATTCGAGTGTTGGCTGGCTGTTTTGTTGTCATATTTTTTTTGATTACGACAGCAGTTAGTTGAAGATGAAAAGAACAAAAAAAAAAAAAAAACATTTTGTTATTGTTATTACTTCACTCGGTTGAGTGAGAAATGTTTATTTAAATAAAAAGATGCAGACAGGTTTAAAAATTCTTAAGTAGATATTTGCTAATTTTTATTTTTCCCTAAATACCATATTTTCATGACCTACTGAAATGTTTTTTAGTATATGATATAGGCCTAATTTAATAACACTTTCGATTTCCAAAGGTAAGAGAGAGGGGTGTGTGTTGGGACCCCACCCAAAAAAATTTTTTTTTTTTTTTTTTAATTTAAAACCCTTTCCCCAAACCAAACCCCTTTCTTCTCTCTCCACCCTCTTCTTATAATTTAATAATATTTAAAAACAAAAAAATTAGAAAGACTTAGTACAGCCTTTTAGAAAATTTTCTGACTAGAAACGTTATTTACAAAAAAATGTGCTAATCCATTCTTGCGAACCAAATTTCTGATCTATTTCAATCTTCTTCTTCGTTCCTCGCCTTAATCCCACGGTGCGGGGTCGGCGGACCTACATGAAATTTTGCGACCGGGGAAGAATAGAACAGGCCGGCCCGTCGCACGGTCTGAACCCGTTGAAAAAAGGAAGGAAGAGACAGACATGAAAAGAACAGGACTGCCTGTCCAAGCTCGGGTAGCTCGTGGTCGCCATCCACGTACCCACAAGATGTGTCTCTGAGCGATTCTGATCTATTTCAATAACAGGATGAAATTAAATTTCAATCATATATAAAATTTGATTTCAAAATTCAAATATAGAGGTACAAAGACGAATGTTGGCATAATAACATATTTTTAGTCAAATTTTATTTTTAATTTTTTTTTTTTTTTAATTTGCATAAAATTTTATTCACTTTTTTTTTGTGAGGGTTTAATTAAATTACCAGACATATGATGAATTTTTTGTTAGGATTCCGTGTGCAAAGGTTAAGTTGTCGACCTCGAAATTTGAAGGTCTCCGAATCGATCTCATCATAGGGATTTTTATTATTATAAAAAATAATAGACTATTTTTAACAAAGTTTTGAACACATACACATAGACAGACAGAGCATTTTGAAGAACTCACTTTTTTGGACTCTAGGGACTTCAAAATTTGTATTTCCGTCAAAATCTCTAGATTCAATTTTGACATGAATGCAATACTTTCTCTAGAAAATTTTATTTGGAATTTCTTTTTTGATATGACTAATATAATAGAGGTATATGATGTTTTCCATATAAGCTTATAAGAATTATATTACTCGAATGTAAAGTTTCCAACGAAGCCATGTTTTATATTTAAGTTAGGCACCCCCCCCCCCCCTGGGACTTATCAGAAAGCTTTTGAACAAAATCGGCCAAATAGTACTAGTTCTTTACTGATGCACGCTTTTTCAGTTTTTTCTAAATTCGCTCCAACAATTTTGATTATAAACCTTAAATCAATTATTTTTTAGATGCTCTTTAAAAAGTATATTCTCATTTTGCCCTTGAAATCTTCTGAAGACCACTTTACTCTTGTACTGAAATGAAATGGTTCCCAAGGTAACACTTCTATACCAAGAGTCGTGGGTTCGGACCCCAGGCAGTCCCATGATTTTATTTAAGCCATTTGGATACCAAATGGCTTAAATAAAATGCCTGGACCCCAATAGATATATAAATATCATACGAGTATCGTTAAAAGTCTTAAATGGCCTAAGGTGCCCAAAAATCTGTGTGGATGTGAGTGTGAGTAGGAAAAAAGTGTGTTAAAAAAAATTGTATCGTACTGTCAGAAACTAAATATATGTTGACACAAAAAAACTGGTGTGACAAGCACAGATCACAACTTTCTCTTATCAAAGGTAAAGCAAGTTGTTTGCTGTGCGATCATTCACACCAGATTTCTATACTATGAGATGGTTTTGGAACTGAGTTGTCCTCAATTCAAGATTATAAGCTTAACTGCTTTAGACTAACCGCCCCCTCAATATAATAATTATAGAATACTAAATAACAATCGTCATTGTATTGCTCTCTAGGCTAATGTTAAGGTCCCGATTCGGTCCATCCTCAAGGCTTGTGTTTTTCATGGTTTTAATAATTTTCTTCTCTTTTATAAACAAATTTTTGTGCCGTGTAGGTCTAATAGTGGGACGGCACTTCTCCTTTTGCTTAGAAAGTAATAAACAAATTTAAATAAAATAAGACTAATCTTTTATTGAAATACCATTAATTAAAAAAAAAAAAAAAAAAATAGACAAATATAATTAATAATATGTAAATAAGCGACTAATCGAAGATGGATTTCCCCACTCATTCTTTGATAAAAAAAAATCAATTGTGAATTTGTCTCTTTTTTACGATCTCTCCCCCTCTCTCTCTCTTCCGTTCTCTTTGGCTGGCAGCAGCAGCATTGGGTTCGCGCGTCACGATTCAAGGTTAGCAATTGTGAAAATCCGCCTGCGCCGGCGAAAGGCTCTCGATGATGTAACTCTTCTAGTACCCCCACTACTAGTTTAATGAGCCCCACTCCTCTCTTTTACTCTCTGCAAGCCCTTCTCCGCTCTTTCACTCTCTCTTTCTCTCTCTTTTGCCTCTCTCTATCACAGTCTTTCTTTCTCTTTCTCTCTCTCAATGCCTTGAGTAGATTTTTTACTTTTTTTTTCATCTAACCCATAGCCAAAAAAAAAAATTGTTAAATGATTCAAAAATCTATTTTGTGTAGTCAGACAGGGAACATCATGTTTTTTAAATGATTACTTATTTATTTGTTTACTTGAGAAGGAATTTTGTTTCTTGTAAGTTCCATGTCTTCTCTAACAAAAACTTTTTAAATCACAAGATAAGAGGAGGTTGTCCAAATATTTTATAGAAAAGTAACTGCGAAAATAACAAGAACTTCTTATAAAACTCGCAATAATGATTTTTTTTCTTAGGAAGTGAGTTTCCTTTAAAGTTAAATTCGTCTTGTATTCAGAAAACACGCTTTATTCTAATATATTTCAGTTTGTTTTTTTAATTTTTGTTTTTACTTTTTATACATCTCGTCAGCTTTCAATATTGTCTTTATACTAATGATTGAATAGCAAAGTTTGCTCATGGTGATTGCTATGATCTAGAAATCCCAAATGACCACCAGCTCACTAACACAATCTCTCTATATGTGTGATCTATTTTATTTGAATTTTATAGCCTTCACTTTAAAGTCCCTATTGAAATAAACTCGTTTGTATTTCATTGCTTTTGCTAGTTTTGTTTGAAATTGTTCAAAGACGGCTTGATAGACTGTAAATTTGTCGTTTAAGATAGGGAAATTTGCGAGATGAGTTTGTGTTTTGATTTGGCATAATTCGCTTCCCTAGATTCGAACCAGGACTCATCAGTTTTTAAAGTTACCAAGGTGGTCGACCCAATCAATAAAATATAGTTGTTTTTTTATCTTTTTTGAAAAAATTAGCAGATTTCATATTTTTTGAGTTTTTATAAAATACTCAAGCTTCTTAAATAATGTCTTAATTTTGTCATAAGGTAGATTCCACACACCTTGATTAATTTTACTCTAATGTGACACCTTCGGTAATGGAAAGTTGTGCTTTGTGCTTGTCACACCAGATTTTTTGTGTCGACATATGTTTAACTTCCGACAGTAGGTTCTACATTAGATAGAATTCAAGATGTAAAACTTCCAAACGTGGGAAAATATTTATATTTTGTTACCATTGCAAACATTTCTCCTATCTTTCCTATGAATCACCAGAGTAAAGTGTGCTTCAAACAATTTTCAGGGCAAAATGTGAAAATACATTTTAAAGAGTATCTAAAAAATAATAATTGATTTTTGAATTTTAATCAAAATCGTTAGAGCGAATTTTGAGAAAATCGAAAAAACTGAAAAAGTACATCAGTAAAGTACTAGTACTATTTGGCCGATTATATTCAAAAGATTCGTGTCACGTCCCAGGGGGGTGCCTAACTTAAATATAAAATTTCAACCTGATAGCTCTTTTCGTTCTTGAGATATTTTGTTCCCAGACACACGGACAGTTCATGTCGCAAACGTGTATATCCATCAAAATCCCGACATCGAATTTTTGACATGAATCCAATATTTTCTCTTTCTATATATTAATATATATTGAGATAAGAGAAAGTAAAAATATAAGTGTTTGAAAATATTGTATTATTTTCACTATTATTTTTATAATTAAAAAAAAAATTTAGAATCCTTACAGCTGCCATCACCCAAATGATCTCGTCTGCTCGTTTAGATTAGCCCCTTAAAAGAATTAATATACCGGTATGGTGAGTTACAATATCAAAGTACCCCCATGCTTTTTCGCATGTGATTATTTCATTGTTTTATAAAAAAAAATTTAATGGAAACTTTTACGGTGGAATAAAATTCCAATAAAGATTTCCATCTTCTTTTTAAATTTTAATATAATTATTATTAAATAATGACATGGGGATGCTTTAATATTGACTCTCCCTCTATACTTCGTCCTGTTTAATTTCTTTTCTAAAAATTACCATTCTTTTTCAATGAAACGTCTTTTCCAATTCTCCTCACCGAAAGCAACCAAGCAACGCCATTTAAAACTCCACACTCCTCTCTCTCTCTCTATCGCGGACATTCTTTTTTTTTTTCTCCCTTCTCTCTCTCTCTCTCCTATTAATTTATATCTCTATCTCCTTTTATCGACCTTGAAACTTAATCTTATACATGATTCAACTTTTTAGCGCATTAAAAATATAAATAAATAGATTATGTAATTAGATTGTCGTATCATTTATTTGATATTATCTTTTTTTTCCTCTCTCTCTCTATTTCCCATTCACCTAAAACAAATTTATTAACTATTACTACATCGAAATTTTGTATAAAGAAGCTGTTTCATCAAGTCAACTTTCTTCTTCTTCTATCATAATATTTGTCTTTCGATGTTATTTGATATTCTAATATAGCCAAGAATTGTTATTTATTATTAACAATAACAAGTTTCTTGAAAACCAGCCAGAAAAGGTCTTCTTTTTCTTTAGTATTTAAATACAGGAAGATGATATTACGTTGGTTTTAAATTCCTAAACTATTTCATCGATTCTCGTCTTAAAAAAGAGGTTTATGGGTGATATTCTTATTTCGTATATTTAAATAACAATAATTTTTGAATTATTGTCAGGACACAAGACGTACTGTTTCCAGGACATAAGTGGAAGTTGGTTTTATAAAGTCACAAAGGATGAAAACAACTTTTTTAAATAATCTGTTTTTTTCCTACCCCGGATTCGAAACAGGAATACTTGAAAAAAACTTAATTCCCTGTGATTCTGTCCCTGGTCGATTCGGGAATCCTAGTGAATTCAAATTTATCAATAGGATAAACTAGAAGAAATTTCTGAGTGTTAGTAACCCTGCTTCTTCGGGTTCTGATATCGCACTGACAATTGTGAGTACCGTCTGACTTTTCGTGGTGGGGAGAGAAGTTGATTCTACAAGTTGCCTCGTGTGAACACGAATCTTTAGATGGCAGTCGATTTCCAGGCGCCTAGTTGAAAATGTGGAATCAATTAGTTGACTCGAATGCGCCCCGTGTGAAACCAGCCTAAGAGGGAAGAGACTCAACTGGCAGATTTAACAGTAAGGCTGGGTTCACACAGGGCGGATTTAAGGCAACTAGTTGATTCTATAATAGATTTAATAAGGAATGAGCAGTTATTCAGCATTTATATGTTTATTCTCTAGTTGCCAAGTTCAATACAAAACATAAACGTAAATATTAAATATATATAAATATATGAACAAAATATTATGATTAATATTGTATATACATCAATTCTCCCCCTCGAATTTTGTTTTAATAATTTGGTTAACGTGGCGTCTCCAAATCAGTCCGTTATCCATTAGCAATTTATAATTCACTTCTCCTTCCTTTCCTATCACTCTTCCGAAACACCATTTTTCGGATATATTGTTGGAGTAATTTCTTGCTTGGATACGATCTCCAATTTGGAATTGCCTCATAAGTGAAAAGCCACGATTTAAATTTTTAGTCTCTTGGATTTCATTTAGTAAATCTAAATTCGTCCTTATGCAACGTCCAAACATTATTTCATATGGAGAACTTCCTTTGCAGTTTGGAGCCTTCCTGAGTTGCATTAAAAGTCGAAGGATTTTACTTTCATTAGTTCCTTTTTCTTCATCCATCGCTCTAAGAGATTTCTTAACAGTCTGGACAAATCTTTCAGCCTGCCCATTAGACGAAGGATGGAACGGGGCAGACGTTTTATGTAAAATACCTCTCTCTTTTAAAAAATCATTGAATATTTCAGCCGTGAACTGAGGTCCGTTGTCCGAGACAATTACCAAAGGAAATCCAAAAGTCGCAAAAAGATTTGTAAGCTGCTTAACACACCAATTTGCAGTTGTTGTTTTAGTTGGGATAACTTCAACCCATTTAGAGAAAGCATCCACAATTATAAAATAATATAAACCGTTCATCCTTCCAAAGAAATCTACATGAATTCTTTGCCAAGGACCATTAGGCTCTTCCCATGGATGCACAAGTTCTTTGGACGGTTCATTTTGTTTAAGACAACATTGTTTACAATTATTGACCATTTCTTCAATATTTCTATCAATATTCCTCCAATAACAATGAGAGCGCGCTAAAGCTTTCATTTTCGTCATCCCAAGGTGTCCAATATGTAACTCTTTTAGAACTCTTAATCTTAAAGAAGCTGGTATTACCACCCTGATTCCTTTAAAAATGCATCCGTCTTGAAGAGTAAATTCATTATCTTTGAAACCCAATTTCTCCAAAGATTTTCCCGTTTTTAAGGCTTCTAATAAGGGTTTAAGTTGTTCATCGTTAAAAGTTTCATCGCAGATTGTTTTCTTATTAAGAGGTAATATTTCTAATTGATTCAATTGGAATTTTTCGTATATATCCTTTTGCAAGTTGACTGAAGTAGTTGGAAATCTTGAAAGATAATCTGCATTTGCATGATCTTTTGTTCTTCGAAATTCAATAATGTAGTCAAATCCAGAAAGAAAATGGGCGTAGTTGAAAATTCTTGTTGCAGAAATGGTTGGTAATGTCCGATGTGGGTCAAATATTGAGATTAAAGGTTTATGGTCGGTGACTAAAATAAATTTACGACCGTAAAGATATGGGAAAAACTTTTTCAAACCCCAGTAAATTGCTGTAGCTTCCTTATCGATTTGGCTATATCTTTCTTCACTCCTGGTTAATGATCTTGAAGCGAACGCAATTGGTTTATCACTTCCATCGGTATACCTATGAGAAAGTACAGCTCCTAATCCAACAGGTGAGGCATCAGTATAAAGAACAAGCGGAATGTCCGGGTTAAAATGAGTTAAAATACGGTCGCTCATTATTTCTTCCTTAATTTTTTTAAAACTTAGCTCACATTGTTTTGTCCAAATGTATGTGGCATTCTTTTGAAGAAGTTTATTCAATGGATTTAAAATTGACGCAAGATTAGGAATAAATTTGTTATAATAATTCGCTAAACCAAGAAATGTTCTTAGCTCTGGTATATTCTTTGGTGGTTTGGAATTGATAAGAGCATCGACCTTTTCCTTAGTCTTATGAAGTCCATTTTCATCAATGACATATCCGAGATATTTAATTCTTTTCTGGAAAAATTTACATTTTTCTTGATTCAATCTTAAATTATTCATTCTAATTTTATCAAAAACAAGCTGTAAACGTTTAAGTGTTTCCTCAAAAGTTGACCCCTGTATTATTATGTCATCGAAAAAGCATTGAACGCCTTCAATTCCTTGTAATATAGAATCCATAAACCGTTGCCAAAGTGCTGGTGCAACTTTAACCCCAAACATGAGCCGATTTACTTTAAATAGCCCTTTATGGGTGCTTAGTGTTTGAATATTTGCGCTTTCATCATCCATTTCCATGTTCAGATAGGCGTTACTTAAGTCCAGAGTACAAAAATATTTACCCCCATTCATTGTTGCGAAAATTTCTTCGATTCTTGGAATAGGATATTTTTCGTCAGCGATCATTTTATTAACTGTCACTTTATAATCAGCACAGATTCGAATGTTTCCATTGGGCTTAACTACTGGAACAATGGGTGTTCCCCATTCTGAAAAATCAATCTTAGAAATTATGCCATTTTCTTCTAACCGATTTAATTCTAATTCAACTTTTTTTTTTAAAGAAAATGGTACTTGCCTTGGTTTAATAAAAACAGGTGAAGAATTTTCATTTAACCTTAAGTGTCCTTTAAAATAAGGAATCAAACCAATTCCTTCTTTGAAAATATCTGAATATTTCAATAAAACTTGATCCAAACGTTCGTTGTTCACCATATTAACAGCTCTAATATCAGCCCAATCCAATTTAACTTCTCGAATCCATTCTCTACCAAATATTGCGTCCACGTCTTGATCAATTATGTAAAGTTTTCCAAAAAATTCATGTCCTTTATACAATATTTTAACAAAAATAAATCCTTTAGGAATAATAATTTCACATGTATATGTTTTCATCTTAATGTTGGTCGGATATATTTTGTTCTTTAAACCAAGTATTTTCATTTTATTATAAGATATTGTACTAAGGGCCGCTCCAGTATCCAGTTCCATACTAATAGGTTTATCTTCAATTTGCAATTGAATAATAAATTTTTCATTGTTTGTGTCACCGTTGACTACCTTAATTTCAGCCAAATCGTCTTCCAGTTCACTATCAGAGTATCCAATTTGATGATGTTCCTTATTTTGTAATTTCTTTAAGCAAACCCGAGCCAAATGTCCAGATTTCTTGCAAAATTTGCATAACTCGCTTGAATATTTACAGGAATCCGCCCGATGATTTCTATCTCCACACCTGTAACATTTTCCTCTTAATAATTCGAAATTATTGTTAAAATTAGTTTTTTTCTTTTCAGGACCGATTTGATTAATTCTTTTATCCTCATCATTTAAATTCATTAAAGAACTTTCATTCTGAGATAGTTCAATTGTAATTGCTAATTTGACAACATCATTGAATGTCATAGAATTACTTTCTTGTAAAATTCTTGCTTTAATTACAGGGCTTCTTAAACCTCGAATAAATTGGAGACGTAAAAACATGTCCGCAATCGAAGACCCACATTTACAGTTAAAATTGCAATTATTAGTGAGTTTCTTTAATTCAGTAGAGAACTCCGTAATTGTCTCATGTGAACCTTGTGTTCTTGATATAAATTTGTGTTGCAAAGCCCAAACACTCGGTTGAGGGTCTACAAAATCTTTTAAAATTTTAATTAATGTTCCATAATCTTTCTCAAGAGGATTCTCAGGAGCAACTAAATCATAAAGTTTTTGGTGTAAATTTGGAGTTAGAGCATGTAAAAGAATATATACTTTAGATTTAGGATCAATTATTTTTTTGAGAATCATAAAAATTTCTAATCTTTTAATAAAATTAGTAAAAGTTTCATCTTCTTGATAAGGAGTGAAATTAATATTAGAAGTTATGGGAGAAAATTCAGTATTAACATTTAAATTAGGATTTAAATTTTCAGAAGGAACAATAAAACATTTCGCTTTCAATTCTTCTAATTTTAATTTAATTTTAATAAAATTGTCTTCAAATTCTTCCCTATATTTAATTTCAGAAGGAAGATTTTCTTCTTCCGTAAGTTCATTAATTTGGTCCTGAACTTTATCATATTTCTCCCAATTACTTTTGATAAGCTCATATCTTATATTAATTTCAGAAAGGGTTAGTAAAAGAGTATCCTCATTAAGAAAATTCTGTACTCTTGTAAAATTACTCTTAATTGTAGACCTTACTTTTTTAAGTTTGGAGAGTTCCACGCTACTCATTTTAATTTACCCTCGTCGCCAATATAATAGATTTAATAAGGAATGAGCAGTTATTCAGCATTTATATGTTTATTCTCTAGTTGCCAAGTTCAATACAAAACATAAACGTAAATATTAAATATATATAAATATATGAACAAAATATTATGATTAAATTGTATATACATCAGATTCCACTAGTTAACCAGCCAAATGCAACGTCTGTAGAAAAATGAATGGAATCCACCTGGCCCCTTTCACACGCAATCAACTTTTCCGCCTTGCAGATTCTCGCCACACACATGTGCCTCTCCCGTTCTCCTCCCCACTGGTTGAATCAACTCAATTCAACTAAAAATGCACTACGCTCATTTAGGTCTTTCACATTAGTCAACTAGTTGCCTAGCGGATTCCATAGAACATGGAGAAAAAAATATTTTGATATAAAACGATTTGTGGATCGAGATAAAGCACCCGTTTTCCAATTTTGTATCAAAGGATGAACCCAAAGTTTGCTTCGTTTGCGTTTTCTCTTTTTTCTTGTTTCTTTGTTGATCTGACTCTGGCGGGGGAGAGAAGTCGATTACACAAGTTGCCTCGTGTGAACACGAGTCTTCAGACCTCAATCAATTTTCAAGCAACTAATTGTGTAAACTAGTGGAATCAACTAGTTGCCTCGAATCAGCCCCGTGTGAAACCAGCTTAAGAAATTAGATTTGAAGGTTTGAAAATTGTAGGTTTTGATAAAAATAGAGGCAGGTAATCAATCTCGGGAGGTTATAGGAACAAAGGGAGGAAGTCTGGAATTGACATGTTCTACTAGTCGTAAGCTTAACTGAGCTAGTATGTTGGGAAGTGTATTTTTAAATGAAATTTTCTTTTGATTATCTTTTCAGAATTCCTGAATTGAAATTAGTGACTTTTTAGAAAAAGTAAATTAAAATTTCAGATAATGTAGGCCTAGTTGAACTTTATTTTTATTGATTATTAAAAGACAGTCATTAAGAGTCGTTAGTTTCATAATGAATTGATTTACTAATCAACCTGAGTATATGTATAGATAATTCCAAAAAATTATTTAGAGGTCGCCAAAAAATATTTATTATTCGCACAATAGAAATTGTGTTAACAAAAAAGTTAAATATGAAAAAGTTCTATTGCTGTATTTTTTATTTATTTAGACTTAATCATAAGGTTATACAAGTATTTAATCATAAATTATGTTGGTAGGAAATGCGAAAAAAAAATGTTTTCAAATAAACTTTAAAACACCTTCAATGCTGAAACGATTATCTTTCTTCATTAGAATGCGTAGACTAAGCCCTCTCCGAGCTAAGACCGGTCTTCTCTTTCTTTCCTCACCATCTAACATTTTATGCCTTATCTTGCTCTCAACTATAATTATTTAATCTCATAATACCTCTCCCCACATAAAGAATTTTATAAATTTCATTCTTAGAGCTGCTTATTTATATTAGTTGATTGCTTACTTGTGTGATTTATTTAAAAACTTAAAGCCCATGAAGTATCTTTAAATCTTTGCGCCGTTCTTCATGTGAAAATTTTCTTTTATTTCCTTCTTTGATCTAAAACTCTATTTTTTTCTCGTAATTAAAATTAGTCCTATGCAAAAAAAAAGAAACATTAATAAATAAATACATAATTTTCACGGGTGGCTTGGTAA